>JADNRV010000088.1:0-227994 GCA_015499995.1 Flammula alnicola | reverse complement strand
ACCCTAACCCTAACCCTAACCCTAACCCTAACCCTAACCCTAACCCTAACCCTAACCCTAACCCTAACCCTAAGTCGCGGTGCAGCGCAGTGGTGTGGTTAAGGGACCGCGACCCAGCGGGAAGTTCGTTGGGGTGGGAGCGGAGAATATACCAACCTTAGCAAGGCTTCGGCCTTGAGATCGGGAACAGTTGGAGTAGTCCAGGGGTGACGGCAAGGACGTACACTGCTATTCTGGCTGGTGTTCGGGGAGCTTCGGGCTTCTCGGGCATCTCGGTCCGACTTAGGCTATTATCGTTGCGGACGTATTGTTGGTTGAGATATACCCGTGCGTTAACGCGCGCTCTAATTGTCTTTAGGCGCTAGGTTCCGAATGTTAAGCGCGGGAGTACATGCTCGGGGCCGGGTAGTAACCGGTCTAGTGCGGGCACGGCATGGAAAGCCGGATACCCCTTGCCTGTCACACGTTGGTTACGCACGTGTTGCTATATTTAGAGACCTGGGGTCGCCAGTGGGAAAACTGTACCGCTGCCGGTTCCGGCTTCTTTAGAAGCATTATTATTATTAGAATTATGGCGCACGCACACGCTATTTTTGTTTCCAGTACAGCGGTGGTCAGCCGGTTAGGCCCCACCACATGCTGCTGGAACGTGAGTCATGTATGAAAAGTACATGCATGGGTTCCGGGTAATCGGCCGCGTGTTTCATGCCATGCTTCGATGGGTCCGTTCGCGGTCACCTGTCCAGGCGGAAGCTAAGAACCGTGGGTCGGCTTGGACGGCAAGGCTTAACACACCTTATCGCACCATTATTGCGCCATCTCGCGCAATAATACCCACACGTTGGTACACTGCCTATGCTCAGGCAGTATAAATACGAGCCAGGATGCACTGAAGAGGTTCAACCGAAAAGTTGCTTTCAAGTCAAGACGACTTGAGCCCTTTTGCATCCCGCTTGAACCCCAACACAACGGTACGCCCTTGCCACTGCTCCGGCGGTGGTGAGGATCTCCACTACCCTAACCCTAACCTAACCGACAGACAGCAGGTGTCCCTGCTGTCTGTCGTCGTATATCTAGCTCCCAATGTCAAATTGTCCTTTTTTTTGCACTTATTTTCAAAGTTAGTTATTCTAGATATTATAGTGTGGTTTGGTGAGCGGCGGCATAGTGCAGAGGCGGCGGCGGCGGCGGCGGCGGCGATTCATCTGAACCGCGCTGCTGGCCGATCTTCAATAACTACTTTATCCCTCTAATATTACTTTCAATGCCTTCATTAATGGAGCCAACGTCCTCATCAACTCTTTCTCCTTCTCGCTTGGCTCCCTGTTTATATCTTCCGCCCATGACACCCACACTCTGAAGTCCCTCATAACCTCCCTCGTCCAATCTAGCAAATATTCTTCCGACTCTCCAACCGGAGGCTTTCCTATCTCTTTCTCGATACTTTTAACCGCGGACTTCATTTCCTCTTTCCAAAAGTCTGACCCGGCCCTTACGCCGATATCACAGGCCGGCGTTAGCGTGAACACTGTATGAAAACAGTGCGGCGGCAATACCATCATGCAAGGCTCCGAAGACACCCACACGAATAGTTTCTCCGCCCTTTGTATGAATTTCATTGTCTTTCCCGCCCCGCCCTCATTCCACCGGTTACTATACCATAGTTCCAGGTGTCCCTCATCCGGCGGGCAGAATAACCAAATCTGAACACATCACTGAGTCATTCAATTCTTAATAAACTGTTTCTGAACCTACATTTCGTCCAAACAAATGCGCCCTTACCTGACCGCAAATGTAGTGATCGCGGACCATTGGGCTGAACGCGGGCGGAATCAAGAACCTGGCGGTCCAACCCTCCTTTGAATCTGGAAGGAATACCCTGCTTTCACTCCGAAAAAAGGGCGGAACGAGCACGTTCACATCCACCTTGCCTAAACCTGTATCTGTTGACCCGCATTTCACCTTCGAAATCGGCGCGGAAAGCGGAAGGACCACTTTCCGCAAGTTGTCGGCAGTCTTGTTTGTGAGGTAGTCGAATATTGCATTCACCATGTCGGGGCCAGAGATAGACGCGCTCTCCGACAAGGCACCATCGTGTAGATTTGCACAATTCACCGGATTCCCCACCTTTATAGTTAATATATCGTGAATCGCGTCGGCGGTGGTGAGGATTGGTTGATTTTCGGGATAAGGTAGAATTTTAACTGGGTAATCTAGATAACTGATTAGGCAGCGATAGCGTAACGCTAATTTTTGCAGGTTTCTATACCTGGGAAGTCAAAATGTGTATTTGAGAAGTAAAACTTTTCATTCCTCTGCAAAAGTGCGGAGAGGACTTGGAGGCCTTCTTGATGATGGGTGCTATCCGAGAGCGCCGACCACTCATTCTTGAGGGCTAAGATCTGTTCACGATGAAGGCCGAAAGTTGCTAAGGACTAACATTGAACATCGGCGAATAGTAGAACGAAGTAATATCAACTTACAGATGCAAGAAGTGAAGGAAGGCATGTAGACTGAAAATAGGAAGAACACAACAGGACACAAGAGCGGTTGATGACTTGTTTGTGTGTGTTGATCGAAAATGGCGGGGAGCAATCAAAACTACGATCAACAGCTGGGCGGAGAGTTATACAGTGAATGAGTGCGGAGGGGGTCGTCAAGAATTTATTTGACCGCCGCAGATTCCATCAATGTGGGAACTTGGGAAACAACAGGCCTGAAAGCCATGGCCGCCGCAGGAAGGGGCGGGATGGAGCTGTGCCAGGGGCATAGATTAACAATTTGCTGAACCACCACCACTACTTCCGCCATTATTTCTCCATTTCTGAAAGAACCGACGCCGCCTGAACTGTTGCAGCCGCCTGAGCCGCCTGCGCCTGAACTGCTGCGCCGCCGCCTGAACTCCTGAACCAACACCACTGCCGCCATTATTTCTCCACATCTGAAGGAACTGATACCGCCTGAACTCTTGCCGCCGCCTGAGCCACCGCCGCCTGAAATTCACTGTCGGTGTATCCACATGCGGTTAGTTACACTGTCAAATAAGACACTGCGAATTCTACCGTCTGCCAATTGTCCGTCAGTGTAATTGCACTGTCCGCCCATTTCGCAGTCACTGGATTCACGAACCTCCGCCGTCAAAACCGCCGCCTGATGTTCCAAGTCATTCTCATCATATTAATACAAGTTCACTAAACTTATATTGCATCTGTCAGTACTCAATTCATACACCTTTAAAACATCGTATTTTTTCCCCAAAAAAACAACAAAAAAAACAACAAAAAAACAACAGAAAACTATAATACTATGCAATGCCAAAAAAAAACTATGATATGCGATGCCCCAAAAACTATGATACGCCGCGGCACAAAAAACACGTAGGCGGGCTGCCCCAGACCGTCCGACACCCTAAGACCAACCGTAACCATAACCTCCGTGCCGCCCTCGTCGTCCTCGATCCCTGTAATCCCAGTCTACTTCGTATTCGTCGTAGTCGTCCCGCTCTCGATCGTTGGGATCCCTTTCGTCTTCGTATCCGCTTCTGGATGCCGTCCAATCCTGGAGGAGTTCTTCGATGCCCTGCACCGCCGCCAGTGTGGTCGTCAGCCGTTCGTTCAACATCAACTGCATGTCTTCGATGTTATCCAACCGAGATTCGATCCGCTCGAGAACCTGGTCGTATACATTCGAGGCACGAGCGACGGAGGCACGAGCGGCGGAGGCACGCGTAGTGTAGACACGAGCAGCGGGGGCACGAGCAGCAGGGGCACGAGCGGCGGGAGCCCGCGAGGTAGAGGCTTCGGGAATGGGCTCAGATGGGCGGCGTGTGCGGGGCGGGACCTGCACGTAGGCGCTGTTGATGCGCACGGTGCGGCGGGATCCATCCGATTGCTGGGAGCGAGTGGCGGGCCCGTTGCGGTCCGTTTTCTCGGTGCGTTTCTTCTTCGTAACTGTAGGCGGCGGTGTCGCGGAGTGGGGTAGTGGGCGTTTGACGACGATGACATCATCGTCGTCAAACTGGGTCTGCCCTTGTGATTTCGTGGGAGACGACTGGGGGGGGCTGGTTCGGGATTGGCATTTGAAGCCAGTGATGGGGGCGGTGGGGGGTGGAGCGGACTTCGCGGCACGCTTGGGAATGGGGGCGATCTTTCGTTGTTGGTTCTTGCGGGGGGTGGGGTTTTCTGTCCCGCGTACACACTTTTTCTTGCGCTCCTTACACAGCTCGCAGGCGCTTCCTTCCTTCGTTCCGAGCGTGACGCACTTCGTACCGGCGTCGAAGCACCTGTCGCATGTGTCGGCGGCGGCGGCCCTCTTCTTGGAAGAGCGTTTGATCGCTAATAACATAGGAGAAATGAAACATTAACAATAAATAAGATCAAGTAAAACATATGTAGCGTACCTGGAATGCCCTTCTGGTTCCCGCTTGCCTTTGCCGCCGGCAGAGCCAGTTGGGACTTCACCGCCTCCTCCTCCTCTTCATCGTCATCCTCTCCGCTCCCTTCATCCTCCCCGCTCCCTTCGACCTCATCCTCCCCGCTCCCTTCGACCTCATCCTCCCCGCTCCCTTCGACCTCATCCTCCCCGCTCCCTTCGGCGTTACCCTCCCCATTCGCCCCATCGTTATCCTCCCCATCCTCCCCGTCGTCATCTCCGTCATCCACCTTCCTCGCCTTCACCTTTCCCCTTGCCTTTTGCGTTCTCGGAGCCGGTCGTGACTTGACAGGCTCATCGTCGTCTTCGTCGTCATCCTCCTCGTCCAACTGCCTCTCCTTCCCCTTCCCGCTTGCCGTTTTCGACCTCGCAGGCGGTGTTGAGACCCGCGGCTGCTCCTGGTCATCGTCGTAGTCGTCGACCCCTTTTTTCTGCGTATCGACGTTCTCGTCGACCTTGCTCGGGTCCCCCTCGTCGCCTGCCGCCGCATCCGATTGTTGCGGGACACGCTCCGGCTGTGGATCGTCTAGCGCCGGCTGGTCTTGGTGCTCGAGTGGCACATGTGAGGTTGGGAGGTTGGATTGGAGGGGAAGAGACGACGGGGGTGGAACCGACACGTCGTTGGCAACCTGGCTCTGCTGTTTGAGCGCCATCTTCTTTTCGAGACGCGATCGCGCCCTCTCGGCCTTGGCCTCCTTTTTGGCTACCTCGGCCAAGCCTTTGCGGATCTCGTCGTCGTCGATGGTGGTCCACTCTGACATGATGAGCGAGGATGGGAGTGGGACGTTGTGGTGGAGGTTCGAAGTAAAGAGACGTGACTTAAAACTTCGACGGCATAAATAAGTATGTATTACATTATTTGCAAAGTCGTAATCAATTACATAATATTAGATAATAGATAAGATGATTGATGAATTTGCTGGCGGGAAAGCAAGGTGCTGCAGGAGTGCGCACGATGGTCGTTCGTGCTGGATGCGGGCGCACAGAGGAGTCGGGAGTTGGGATGACGGATGCAGGGGTTGTGGATGGGGCAACGCCGCGCGACAAATACGATGGAAATGGGTTGGGAGAGCGAGGCGGCGGCGGTCATGGCGCGAGCATCATTCGTGCTCAAAGGAGGTTCGGTGAGGTTCAGATGGTTGGCGGAGTTGTGGATGGATGAGCACATCTAGGCGGACCAGAGATTGCGGGTAGACAGGATAGAGATAGAGATGGAACGCCGGGTGTTGGAGTGGCAGCAGTGTCGCGGCGACTAGATGAGCGAGGACGAGTGTCGTTCATGCTGGACGTTGCTGCAGAGCACATTGGAGGCTAGGAAAATAGTAAAAGAGTGTCGTAATTGCAGCAAGGGGACGGGCGGGACTCAGGAGGGTGAAGGTCATTGAGGATTGATCGCGGCGGAGCGGAAGCGGCAAGCGGAGAGGTCACGTTGGTGCAGAGGACATTGGAGGCCAGGAGAATAGTAAAGGAGTGTCGGAATTGCAGCGAGGGGACGGGCGGGACTCAGGAGGGTGAAGGTCATTGAGGATTGATCCCGGCGGAGCGGAAGCGGCAAGCGGAGAGGTCACGTTGGTGCAGAGGACATTGGAGGCCAGGAGAATAGTAAAGGAGTGTCGGAATTGCAGCGAGGGGACGGGCGGGACTCAGGAGGGTGAAGGTCATTGAGGATTGATCCCGGCGGAGCGGAAGCGGCAAGCGGAGAGGTCACGTTGGTGCAGAGGACATTGGAGGCCAGGAGAATAGTAAAGGAGTGTCGGAATTGCAGCGAGGGGACGGGCGGGACTCAGGAGGGTGAAGGTCATTGAGGATCGATCGCGGCGGAGCGGAAGCGGCAAGCGGAGAGGTCAGAGGCTGCGGTCGCGGTCGCGGAGGCTTGTAGAGAGTGTATAAGCAAGGAAAAAAGCTATTCGTGCTGGATGTTGGCACAGAGGAGGCAGGAGGCAGAGAGGAAGGATGTGAGTTACATAGTAAATATAATTGAGGCCAGTAACAATACAAGTAGGTGACAAGATATTAACAAAAAGAAGTAGTAAGATATACAAGTAAAAGACATCATAGTAGTCAAGGAATAGAATACAAAGGAGAGTAGTAGTAATAGCAGCTTTGCCTGTTCCACCACATGCTCTCCGCCCGCTTGCCCGCTCCCCCGCCATCCAGCCAATAGCTGTGCGGACCACATTCTATTGACATAATTAAAAAGTTTTATACATTTACAGACCTTCCAGACAGCTACCGAACTTTCAAAGTTCCACCGCCCACTCGCCGCCTGCTTTGCCGCCCGCCCCCGCCCGCTCCTCCTCCCTGCTGCGCGGTCCACATTCTATTAGCAGTGCAGGCTTCAAAACATGATAGAATGAGTTTCCCTAATGCTAAACATTGTATAAAAGTCACCGAATGGGCCTCCATACTCTTACTGAATATTTCGGAGATGTAGTAGGTCTATATGCCTGCCCCCCCTTATACCAAAGATATTCAGGAGGGTATGTGGGGCTTCAAAATGGGGCGGAATTAGTTTTCCCTGTTCTAAAAAAGAAATAATTATTATCCAATAGGCCCTCAGTCATCTACTGAATATGTTTGAGAGGTATAGAGTATGTGTACCTCCATCTGCCAAACCAAAGATATTCAGGGTTGACTCCAGACCTATATACCCTTTATTTCTGTTCTCTAGATGTCTAATAGAGTTCAGAAAACACCCTACCTAAGCTCCATGATGAAAACTGAATATCTTGTATATACCCCTCCTCCTCCTCCTCCCCCCTCTATATCTCAAGAACAGGACCACCAAATATGCTCATATTTCGCATAGGACATGTCTATATACATTATATCTGATGTAGATACTCAAAACTGGAAAGTTTTGGAACACTAAAACTTACCCATACTTTACAGGTAGTACTAATCCCGCTTGAACCCCAACACAACGGTACGCCCTTGCCACTGCTCCGGCGGTGGTGAGGATCTCCACTACCCTAACCTGCAAGCACGGGATCCCATACCCGTGGCCACGGGTGCGGGTTTTGGCGGGTACGGGTGCGGGTCGACAAAAATTCGCCCGCGGGTTACCCGTGCCCATCACTAGGGAATCGTTCAGGAGATGTATGCCATTGAGAATGTGGAAGAGGCATACGTGGGTTCTCTTCGAGGTCTACGCGTAGACTGTCCACGGTCCGGGCCTGGCCCCGGAGGGCCAAGGGCCAGGGCCACTCCATCCACCATTGGCCCGGCCCTCATAGGGGCCAGGGCCAAGGCCTAACTGACCCGGCCCTCGGGGTCGACCCTGGTCAGCCCGGGGCCGGCCCTCTTTTTTTCGGTTCCAATTTCAACTTTCAAGTTTGCATTTTATTATTCATTTTATTATTAACATACTACCACTAAGTAAATGTAAGTAATACAATTCTAACTTTGAGATGGAGGTGCCAAGGGTGGAAGAGGCGGCTCCTCATGGTCATTTCAAGATAGCAGTAGCAAGCCCTCGTCACACAGAGGGGCGCACACCTGCGGCGTTGTAACATCGTCGTTGCATCGAGACGAGGAGCAGCATTAGTGACCTACTGCTGCTCCGCGTTGCCCATTGCATTCGCCGCTCGTCGCCCGTTGCATCCGCGTTGTCATTGCACACCTGCGGCGTCGTCCCGTCGTCGCTGCACCCGCCGTTCCACCCGCCGTGTCGTGGCATCGTCGTCTCTGTGGCCATGGCATCATGGCATCGTGGTCGCGTCTACCGTTGTTTCGAGGCCGGGAACTTGCAATGAGTCGCGGCAAGTATCTTGTCGTTGCACACCCGCGGCGTCGTCGCATCATTGCTGCACCTGCTGTTCCACCCGCCGTGGCCATTGCGTTGGCGTCGTTGCAACGTCATCCCCTCGTTGATGGTGTGGAGATGGTGGTGGATGTGTTTGGGATCTCGGATGGGGGAGTGTGAAGGCAGACGTTATGACTTCGAATTGCCGGTGCATGCCTGTTTTTCGGCAAATGCCGAGCGCTGCTCCTTGCAAATGGCTTGGCCCGGGGCCGGCCCGACCCGACCCTGGCCCGACCCTCCTGGCCCGGGGCCAACATGGGCCAGGGCCAGGGTCAACACAAGCTGACCCGGCCCCGGAGGGCCAGGGCCAGGGCCACCAAAAACACCCCAGCCCTGGCCCGGCCCGGACCGTGGACAGTCTATCTACGCGCCGCAGGAAGTGTGGTTTACCGCTGGCATCTCATAGGTGCGTCGTTATCTCTTTTTTGTTCATGAAGATGGTGTATTGATTTGAGGTCTCAGAAGACGTTCCTCATGAAATCATTCATGATCGCGGCCATGTCAATACACGCCGACGACAAACCGTATTAGATCGTGACCCCAACAATAAAGTTATACAGTGAGGAAGGGTCCCATATCGCTGTAGCGTGTGCATGGTGTATGGACTCGAAGTACCCGGAGAACGGTGGCGATGGCGAAGTTCGATTGAGGTTCGTTACTTTACACTCTAATTCTCCCTGGCCATGCTCATCCCCTTACAACAGTTTCTCTTGCTTCCTTAAGCACGTCCTCCAGTGGCGATCTCGCCCGGTACCCTTTGCTACTAGCTCAGCTTCAACGATATCCTTAACGCCCCTTCCCCAACTCTCATCCGTCTGTTCCTTTGTAGATGATCTACGACTGACGTGTCAGGATCGAGATTGATGTTGAACGTTGAATGTTGAAACGTTAACTTCTTCGCGGAGAAAGGCGGGCATCAGGCGGGAGGTAGCTCGTCGTCGTTCGCGACGATCTATACTACTCGTGCCGATTCTCAGTCGAGTTGAGGCTCTGTCTAGGGAAGGAGAATATCGTGCCTTGATTGCTTCCAGGTCAGGTCTTTGCGTTCAGCTTTCTTCGGCCGTGCCCTTGCTCATTTACATATAACGTTCGACCTGGATCCTTTCTCCTATTCTGCAACTTCTCGGCGTATTACGGTCTCCAAGAACTTCACGAATACCTGGGATGCGCACAGCATCATCAAATGTTTCATGCTTAATTGCCTTGAATGTATGATCCGGATCCTTCATCGTGATATCAGCGCCGCCAATTCGCCAATTGACATCGTAGAGAAACGCAAGAGAAGATAGGTGATGGCGCTGTGGGTGTGCGGGTGCGTCCTCAGCTCATACGTGCTTAAGAAATGACAGCCATCTCTGACTCCGACGAATCCGATGACCGTTCTTGCGGCATCTATGGCCCGGATACAGCCTCAAAGGTTGAGGTTGTGTCTGAAGAGAAGGTCAGCATCAGTCGGAAGAAGGCTCCTCTTCAAGACGCGCGACCTGCTCGTCAACTCCACCTATCCTGCACCTGCCAGAGGTCCCACTTTTGCCGCCATGATCCCGAATCATTATTCTACACTCTGATGTGGGCAGCTGTGCATTGCATACCTGCTATCTGACTGGCGTGGATCCCGCCGCCCACCTGCTTTGCAGGATCTGAATGTGGGGCAACAATAATCTTAGATCTGAAAGGCACGTATGAGGCGCACATGCTTAGATGTCGACGCACCGAGGCAAGTACATAAAATGAGAAGAATTTTTGATTACTACAACTGCCCACCAGCCAACAAATGCACAAAAAGTGTAAGACCGCAAGTCCAAAAAAATCAAAGCATCAGACTCGACGTGTTATAGGTTCTGTCGTCGAGCTACGTCCTGAATACCTTGTTCAAGAATCTGCGCAGGGACCACTTCTTGACAGTCGTCTCTGATCTGCCTTCTTTCGCTTCGCGTTCCCCTGCCTCGAGCTCTCGCTTTTGCTTCCCACGCGCTCGCTGCTCACGGGCATGTGCGCACGGCGCAGCACGCTACCGGCCAGTTTGCTACTCATCATTCGCTGCTTGCGTGCTTGCTGCTCTTGGGGCTGCTGCTTATGAGCTTCCTTCTCAGAATCAAGTTTAACGAGGATTTGAGAAATATCGTGATGTTCACCGATCAAGCAAAGCTGATCCGGGTACTCTGCTTTGACTAGCCGAGTGATTAATTCGAGCTGATGGTTGTACGCTCTATATTCATCCCGAAAATCCTGTTAAACTTCTTCAGATTAAACAAAGCTTCGTTTTAATCAGTCAATCTTACCAGTGCTTTGATGGCACAGAGAAATTGCGACATTTGTTCGATCATGTTGTGGTATGAAAAGCAGGTAGAACGAGGTATAAACTCCAAAATGTCTTGTTGAAGTTCGTTTGCAGGAGAAGCACGTTCCAGATGCTTGATTACGCCTAGTGCTGAATTACCAATCAAGTAGCTACCTGTTCGGTGAAAGGCATGTAGCGTAAATTAGTAATGAAATGGACGGAAATGTATGATTGAGTTATACCAGCCTGTCCGGAAATGTTGGGGCGGGTGGAAGCTTTGAAATGTTCAAACCAGCGGTGGGCGAAATCAGCATGCGTGCTTGGAGTATCGATATAATACTTTTGAGATCGAGCAGGATCACGTAGAAAGTCGGGTAGGGATGCGTGGAGAAATTTGACTGAATGGGCGACCTTAACAACCGATGTCAAGTCAGCCAATGCAATCTCCACATCTCCCTCACCCAAAGATAGAAATTGCTGGAGGGTTATCGTGTCGTCGTAGGAACCGAGAATCGCATAGCTGAGTACTAGCATAGCAGCATCAATTTCCTCCACACATGAGAAGATATGCATGTACAGTGCATCCAGCTGTGCAAATGGTGTATCGAGGCGAGCAGGGCGTATGCCTCGGACAACCTCCAGGCGTTGTACGGGGTGGTGACGCGACGAAGACACAAAATTTATTACCACTGATGCGTATATGAACTGGCCCGAGGATTTTTCGATGATGGTTTCGACTATTGTTTCGGGTGGCCACGATGGGTCAATGAGATGGTTGAACGGATGGCTGTCTTTGATTTCGGCGAACTTGTCGTTGAGGAAGAGGCGGATGTCTTCATCAGGAAGATATGTGTCGTCTAAGGGCAATCGTGTAACAATGTCGGTCACCTTCCTTGAATTGAACGCCATGGTGATCTGCTGCTCCGAACGGCTGGCTATAAGGCATACAATGGGGAGATTTGTATCCCGTAGAGCGTCTGAGATGGCGTGAATGATGTTCGTTTGCACATCGCGGCCATCGCACTCATCAAGACCATCGAGTATGATTAGGAATGGAGATGTGAGGTTGGCTGAACTGTCAGACTGCTGCCTGATCTGTACAAGAGGTTCAATGATCAAGGCCTTGAGCTGTGATTGAAATGACCGTCTGAAGAGAAGAGGGTCCCGGTCGAGCACTTCAACAATAATTTTGCGAGTGAGCGGGAAGCTTATGGCGAGTTGATAGGCGAGCGTAGCCGCCAGTGGTTTGGCAGTATTACGAGTCGGGTCCGCCCTGAAGAAAAAGAAGGTGACCAACGCCAGCTTCGCTCGTTCGCACATCTCTGCGATGGATCGGGCGATCGCTGACTTTCCTGCTCCTGCGGCACCGTTTAGCCACATGATCCATGTGTCGCGATCCTCGCTGTGCTGAATCCACTCCATGATCTTCTGCAAGACCGCCAAGCGTGTATTTGGATGACATTTAGGGGGATCGACGTGCTGCTCAGAGTTGTGGAAAGCCGAAGAGGCCACCGAGTCTTGAAGGCGCTTGAACCCCTCTATAGTTCATTAACTCATAAGAAGACAATCTTCGGACATCATATACATATACCATCGCACCGTTTGCATTCAGGATAGTGGTCACGCTGTGCTGGCTGTATGTCCCCCCAGTAATCACGGCGTTGGAGAGGTTGGACAACATTGTATTCTGAGTCGGAGGAGTAAGTGGCGTCACACCGCGCTAACGATGTGGAAACAATCGTCGTTCAAGTAGAGGAGGGGAGAGAGGATGCTCTGACAAGAAGCAAATAAGCGAACGCAGCATGACTCCGAATAAGGCTGTGCCTATTTTGGCTCAAGGCAGTACACGAAGCATGTCCACTATTATGCATCCCGACAGCAAACCCGAAGATCTCACTGCTGTGCCCGGACAATTTGTTGGGGAGTCAAAATGCGCTGAAGGCGCTCGAACCCTCCTGGCTTACGTTGATTAACTAGATTACATCCTTTGGACAACGTTGTGGCGCACCTTTAGCACTGTTGGTATTCACGCTATTGGGGCCGTTATGCTGAGTGAATGTCCCCCCAGTAAACATGGCGTTGGACAATGAGAACATTGAATTCTGAGACGGGGGATTAAATTCCATGGAGGCACACTGAGGGCGTCGAAGTGTTTATCGTTCAGATGACGGGAGCGGAGAGGGGATGCACAAACAGGGAGCAAGTAAGGAGTGTCGAGCAGTGCGAACGCAAGGCTTTTGCATTGACATCACGAAGCTGTGAAAATTTCCTGCTTCACTCAAGGCGTTATCTTATCTCGCACAGATGTATAATTAGAGCGCAAAAAATGTGGTGGAACTGCATTCACGATACAAAATAAGAGGTGAAAAGAGTTGGATGGACAGGCGACTAACGATGCCTTGGGGATGCCTATTATATTTAATCTAGTCTATGTGAAAGCCACGGAATGTCCTCTGCGACACGAGCGGGGTTATAGTACAGGGGCAAGAGAAAATCGGCGTGCCTTGAGCGTGCACAAGCGTGCCTGAGCGTGCCACGCTCATCACGCTCACCCCTTTTGGCGTGTGATGCGTGCCACACTCAGCACGCTCAGCCCTTTTAGCGTGCAGTGCGTGCCATGCTCAGCACGCTCAACCCGTTTGGCGTGCGGCGCATCTCTTCACACAGATCAATGCATTGATCTATGTTGCTTTTTAACACTTGTGTCCTGTTCTATATAATTATGCTGTACATATATGAACAAGTTTTTTGTAATTTCGGAGGAGAACAGTACAAAATATAAGTATATATTATCTATGGCGCTGTATTGGTAGGTTTCATTTTATTCCTTCTTTTCAGCCTGGGCATTAGTCATTCTTTGGGATCTTTGGCTGTTTGATAGTGTCAATGGTCATAATCATACCTATCACTTTGTGATGGACGAATTGAATGAAATGGTACAGTAGGAGAATATGAGAGCATATTACTCACCAAGTTGCATGTATTCAGGGCCACAAGTTAGTCGAAGATACATTTGCACAAAGACAATCTCTCTCGATTATGAGAACATGAATACTGAGTACAATTTCCCCCCACATCTACCTGGGTTTCTCCATGTGCATGCTATGAGTATGCTCTGAGCATGCACGAGCGTGCTATAAACGTGCGCGAGCATGCTGATGAGCGTGCTACAAGCGTGCGCACGCGTGCTCAATTGGCGTGCGAGCGTGCTATAAGCGTGTGAACGCATGCCCAATTGGCGTGCGAGCGTGCGTGAGCGTGCGTCATGATGTGTAAGCGTGCGTGAGCGTGGCACGCTAAAATCTTTAAAATTCACACGCGTGCACCTGCGTGCATCTGCGTGCTTATGTGTTTCAAAAGGCAGGCGTTTTGATGCTCATATATGATCTCTCGGCGAAATAACAAGAGAGTAGGTACAGGATAGAACATCCTCACATTTTTATAGGTACATGTACACTTTATAGCAGCCTATTTCTTTTTTCAAGTAGTACCATGGCCTATGTAAGAGCGTGCAGTTGCGTGCATTGGCGTGCCACGCTAAGCACGCCAAGCACGCCACGCACGCTCGTGCACGCGGATATCCTCTAGCCCCCCTCAACGTACTAGTATACAAAAAACAAGAAGAAATAACATAAAGAAGAAATGACATATAGGTCAGCGGCACAAGATTTACCGAGCGTATCAGGTCAGGTCAGCAGATGACACTCCGTTGCGATTTGCGGATGGCGACGCCCGACACTTACTCCGATTGACATCTGGAGGCCAGTTATACAGCAACGTACCCGGGCGTGAACCCGGGTCAATAAAAGCCACCTATGTCGCGATCGGAAGGAACTTACGCCGTGGGCGGTGGTGCCTGAAAACCCGAGGTGATAGCATGGGCGCCTAATTTAAATGACCCGACTCCTCAATCGCGATCCGTCAATCCGAGGATATTCCGAGGTAACTATTGGCAACAAATGCTTACACTGCTCAGGTTTAGAGAAACACGATGGTTAGAAGCGAAAGTTCACCAGAATGCGAACGGTCCGGGTCGGGAATCTTGAACGAAGACCAGATTACAAAACAGATTGCCATGCATTGTATTTCTAGCGTATAAAGGTCAAAACATGGCAAAACTACTCAGCGAAGGGCTAATTCCAATGTGGGTCCATCATGATGACATACCCTCGCGAATCGGGTGTACGCTCACACCGAGAGCGAGTCGATGTATCCGTAGCTGATCTGCAATCCCCATCAATGTCTAACGAAAAACCTGGCGGCGCTTGGGTGGGTGAGTATCGTGCCTCAGACCTATTTTGTAATAACCAGGGCGGAGGGTTCACCTAAAAGGGAAGACTGGTGAGTAACTTCGGGCCCCAGTCTCTTGCGAGATGTCACCTCAGCTGGAGATTCGATTGGAAGGTCTGCTGAACTGGGACGTACACAGCGCCATGAGTCTCGGAGTTCCATATTCGCTTACTCAAACTGTGTTATTGCACTGGGGCGGCAGGAAGCCGGAAGTATGAATCCCCCCGGAGCATCATATTTGTATTCCAATCAAACCCACAAAGTTTGGAGAAACCGAGTTCCTCGCGTAACGTAAGTATACGCACCTACAGATTAAGACGGGGTCCCATTCGTGCCATGTGCTGGTTTCTAAAGATATATCTACGTAACACACCAGCCAGCAGTCAGCAAGCCCTCGACGACGGACCCTTCCACGCCAAATTAAAATACATATCGGGATCGGCTTGTCATGCCGTTGTTCTTGTTGTCCACTGCCAACAGTACGCAGTGACTTTATATGTAAATCTTGAACTTTTAATAGCATTCTTTGACTCAAGCTGTACTATGTCGGGAGTCATACGGGGATCCTCGCCGAAAGCTATAAAGAGAGGAGAGCTGGACACCGTCGATGGCCAGGCAGTGAGGTCTTTCCCTTCGCTCCCCCAGAGCCTTGGTACCTTCCCCGAGCGATCTTGTGAGTTCGAACTCTGAAGTGTCGACGACGCGACTCAACTAACATTGTCGGTCATAGGTGGGGACTACTGCACATGTATCCGATACCAGTGTCTTCCCGAATCATTGGCTCCTCTGCAAAACAAGTCCGGTTCAACCCAAACGACGAATACTTCGTATACGACGACGGTATCTCCCACTCGCCATCTCCTATACTCAGCATCCCATCCCTAACCAGCAATTCCACTATCTCATCGGAGGGTGTGCCTACGCCTCCGCCCTCCTCTATCCACCAAAGCAGTTTATTCCGCGAGGCTTACGGTGGTCATGCATTCTACGCCGATCCACCGAGGCAGGAAGACAACGGAGCACCGCATATGAGCCATAGTCTCCTGGCTGTGCAGGAGATCCCTTGGGATGTTCACACCGCCCGAACTCCGACTCAATTCGATGGAGACTACGCGACGACAGACCGTTCCATTCGTCAGATCATTTTGAAGTCGGATAAACTTCTGGAAGATATCCTCGTGACTCCCGCTGCGGGACAGCATTATATCACAGTGGCACAAGTTTACGAAACTATCAGTCATGCCCTTGCAAAGCAGGTCGATGTCAATTCCACTTTTTTCAGCGCTCAGAGTGCCGAGATGCGAAAAGCGGTATGGGAATCGTGTAGACGCCGAGTTAAGAGGCCCGACTTCGGGATTCGGCTTGTCCAGCAGGTTGATTTCTTGCTGGACCATCACACGATGCTGGGAATATCGCTCGGCGGGGGTTCGAAGCATTGGGTGATTCACTTCGGCCCGCGCTTAGACAACAGTCCGGTTGGACTTCGATAGTTCATCAGGCGAACTTTTCAAAATTGACACGACCTCTTTCACTAGCGTTTGTAGTCCTTATACCCCTTATACCCCTGTTACCCTTATACCATTCAAATCCTCTTATTTTGATGCAATCTTCAGGCTTGTTTGTATGATAACAGCGTGCATCTGACGCAAAATGATTAATGAGCCCGCGTGACGAAGGACCTGCGGAGGCACACGCGCTAATGACTGTCGCCGATCAAAGCAACGATCAAGATCGAACGATGACGTAGACGAAGTAGGAAGATGGGATGGACATGAGGCAGACACCTGGTCCGGGAAGTCTTAGAAGATTGGCATGAGTCATATCTAGCTTCCGGCGTCCAATTGCCCAAATCTATCCATCCCACGAACTCCATTACTTAATACATACGGTGGCTATGCGTCCTGATAAATGTGCGGAGCCGCGTGACTGGCAGGCCACAATGAAAGGCGATATGGGATGAACGTGGCAGGGTGTCGAATTGGGGAGTGGGTCGCGGGGTGATTGGCGAGATCGGGGTGTATTTTTGTTTTTAATGTTTTAGAGTGCGACGACAGCATTCATTTTGACCCTTAGGATGGTGTCTGCACCCTCAGATCTGGAATTTTATCTGGCTCCGGGTTGACATCGCTTCGCAATGATATAAGTCAAAGGATTTCCTTTTGAATATGTGCGGACAATCGCAAAAATTTCTGCGATAGAAAGCAAGGTTGACATATATACGCATTGCGGCTCGCAAAGCAGGAGATCTTGCCATTATATCCCGATTTGGCTATGTAAAAGAACAATAGAGGTCATCTGAATGCACCGAGAAACAGACGGACAACAGACACCTGTTCCTCCCCGACCCGGGGACAGTAAATGGAGAACATGTGCTTAACAACCCGCGCACTGCGGGGACACCCAATTTAGTCATCTCGTCCATACCTGCTGCGTGCGTGTTGACGTTGACAACGACGAGCTGAAGTATGACTGGTTGACCAGCTGTGTAGCATATCCCCAACAAATGGACGAGCTTTATGCACTACTTAAAACGTGGGTATTGCGCGGATGACGTTTCAGTGAGAGAGGATTGCACGATAAAAAGGACTTGAAAAGTTAAAACGCGTGAACCAACATCACGAGCTTTGTGATCGCGATCACGTGATGAGAAAATTTTTGAACCATTTGTTGGCCTCATTTTCAATTTGGCCTCGAGGCGCCCACCATCATGATAACGCCTGCAAGCGACTCCCCCTTCTTTCTCTCACCAGCAACATCGATTATACTCCTCCGTATCGCCATGTTTATTCACTCCATTTTTCTCTGTTTTCCTCGTGCAAAAAACGCGCTTTAAAAATGGATACCATGAAACGGTAATCTCGGCTCCTCAGGGAGCCTTCATGTCAGCTATGGGTGTTTCAACATGCGCAAAAAGGAAACCCGACGTCGGACAGCTGGGAGTTGGCACATACTTATTGTTAAACCTTTACGGTAAGCACCGTATATCCGTTTTATCTGTCGCAATCTCGTCCGCCTGCCACCGGTAGGATGGCCGAATCCATTCTTTTGTTCGCCATTTGCGGGCGAGGGTGAGAGCTCGTGTTGCCGGTAGCATCTGGGTCATATGGTTGGGACTGGCTTCTCCAGTGATGTCTTGATAATGAATGTGATAATAGCGTAAGCTCAGCTCACAGGTGTTGCTAAGAACGTCTGACCGGATTGCTCATCATAGATATCTGTTATTCGCATTGCGTGTGCATCTTGCGAAACGCCGATTCCGCTCAGTACAGATGACGAGAAACCCAGCTAAAAATGGAGATCTTTTGAATGTCGGAGTTTGTCCTAGGTTGTTTCTATCGATTCCGCATCGTTTGACTGCGCTCATCTTTCTATATCTTTTTTAGTTGACATGCCAATGCTCTGCTACTCGTCTCTGCCGCTACCTATTCCGCCCGGCGAAACATGTGACGAGCGAGCCATTTCTGTAGGCTGCCGTCAGCACACTCTGAAATTTCGCCTGTTTCCCGTCATACTGGGCGTCAGGGGATGGGCTTCTCTAGTCGAAAACCACCCTTTGCCCTTGCTCTTGCCGAATTTCTGTCACCTTTTTCCCCCATTGTCTCCCGCAGCACTCCCTCTATACAAGGCAGTGTGCGCCCATCTGCTGGCACGAGTGATACTTCGTCCTGTGACGCGATCAAAACCAACTGCCAGGTCGGTTACCCCATTAGGCGTGTAAGAGTGGGTCGCAAATGACGGGTTGCCATATATACAAAAACCCTAGACCTCTCTCTTCTCACTATCCCCACCACCAACATCTGCGATGTCAAAACGCGTTCATTTTGCACCGACGAACACCGTCTACTCGTCGTCGGGCTCAGAGCCTTCGCCTTCTCTCACCATCTCTTCTTTGCCTTCATCTTCTTCGCCAGATCTTCCAACACCGCCTCCAGAAGAAGACGATGATTACCAGCCCTCAGTCTACCCACGGACGCCATACGCCACCAATATCGACCTCTACCCAGACGTCGTCATTCCAAAGCAGATGCAGATACACTTCTTGCTCGCATTCACTCCGTACTTGGAGCCAGCCTTCCACTACGATCTCTCCCGACCGCCTACAAATGCAGACTACCCCGCCCACGCTTTCTCCGAACCCGCCACTTCACCTCCCATGCCCTCCCTGACCATAACCTCCCCGTTCCTCAAGTTCAACATCGAGGTCACGCCATCCTCGCCAACGCACGGAGCGTACGTCACCGTCACCGACGTTCTGCTCACGCTGTACCGCGAGCTGCGGTTGGCCATCCACCCCATCGAATACGCCGAGCTTTCGGACGGCGAGATTAAGCAAGGTGTGGATGCGGCGTACTATGTGCGCTGCGGGCGTATCCGAGACCCCGACGAACGGGCTAGGGAGGAGAAGAAGGGCATCAAGAAAATCGACCTTCTCATGGGAAACACCCGGTTCATGGGTCTCTCGGGGACGCTGAGTGGTCCAGATGTCTGGGAGCTGAACGTTGCGTGAGCGGACGATGATCACCTGGATCGTCATTCCGTGCTCGTTCCGATTCTTTATGCTCTCCTGCCAAAGAATAAAGCATACGAGAGCAAGAGCGAACCCGACCACGCAGTTACGTTAACATATGCGAAGCCCTCAGCCATCTGACACATAAAGCTCCATTTCGACAATTCGAAGTCGCCGTCGTCGTGTGACACCCAGTGCACATACTTAGCATGGATCACCATGTCCGCCTGCAGTCCGTTGCAGGAGAAAACACTCGCGGGAGGAGGAGCGGAGCGGAGATGTCGCAAAAAGGTATATTATCATCTACTTATTCTCTATAATTTCGACGGCCGCTTCGTGTCTTCGTCTATTCGTTCTCTCTAGAGCGCTCGAAGGAGCGCAGTATGTAGTAGGATCCGTCCTCCCACATCGCCATCCCATGCCATCTGATATCCTATGGTGTATGTATAGACTACCCCTCTGCCCTACTTCCCTTCTCGGCTGCAGTTCGGATGTACTGTATAAACAAAAGTAGCACACCCGGCCCGGGACGGTAGCCCTTCTCCCTCCCGTGGAACCGAAACAGAAAGTATACGTATGTACTTGTACAAAATGAAAAATCCAATGTGTATTTTATGTATCATACGACCATCTTGCTTACGCTATTGAAGTTTGAGTGCTGGAAAAGGACTTATTACTCTGGAGTCTGAGGTCTTGTGGTGACGGACGTCCGAAATAAGTGCGAGATAGGCTATACCTTGGGCGCTCCCCAGGCAGCGCCCATTAATCAAACGCGATGCCATGCGCAGCCAGAGCCACGAGGCACTGGATTTTGATAAGCGCTTGGTCGCCCAAGCCTCGGCATAGGCCCAGCGGGCATTGGCGCCCAGCTACATAGGAAGTTTTCATGCTGTCTGTCAGTAATCGAGCTGTCCTTTGTCAGACTTCAGAACCGCAGTCGACGAAACACGCCGAGGCTACGTTCTCCCTGTCTTACATTCTTCACTTGATTCTGCTCAGCTTCTGCTCGTCGCATCTCTCGCACTTGGCACGGAACGTGCGATACAGAATTACTTCGGAATGTATCTTTGTCCCGTACGCGTACCTCAAGAAAAAATGCACAGCCCGACCTAGTATCTCAGTATAGACTGATGAATTTAATCAAGTGTTCGCGGACGTCAATCCGTCAGTTATCAGTTATCAATCATTAGACTTGATGTGTATGGGCTATATTTTTGTGTTGAATACGATATATGGATGTGGCTGGTTGGCTAGAACGTCCGCTTGACGCCGCCTCGGAATGATATTATTCACTCGCTGCGGAGAAGCTTTGCCTTTGCCTTGGTTGTGAAATTTTTGAAGTCAAGGGGAGCTGACACCTAATCTTGACAAAGAGAATGTTGTGTTACAGGAACGGTGTTTCGTTTCCGAGATACTGTACTTGATAGAGGACGGCCACCCCTTTAGAAAGCCTAAGCTCTAAATACAGCCAGCCCGCCGCGATCGTCTACCCAATCCCTACTTAGAAGTATGAATTCATTTTGGAGTCGGTACCCAGCCTTCACACCGCAAGCTCCAGCTGTGCTAAGCGCTTATTGCTGGAGAAAGATTTGCTCCGTGTCCGCGAACTGAATCAATGAGAGGAGCAGAGAAATACCTCACCCCGACCCATAGGTCATAATAACTAACTACTCCTGGACTGCTTCTCCCGAAACTAAGATTACATTGCGCTCGTTGAACTTTCCTATTCTGACCCACCCACAGTCCGAATTTCGTATGGTATTGACTCCCAACGCCAAAACTTAACCTGTACTAGTTTTGATGTCGGTTCCCGCCTTCCTTTTTGGACACCGCCTCCCGAATCGTAATTGATGACAGAAGGATCCGTGGATGAAGGAAAATGTACTGTGGATAGGGGACGCCATGGAACGTGTCCCGCCTTTTGCCCACAGCGAATCCCAGTCAGCCAAGTACAGCGTTCAATTTTGAGTCATGCTGTGTCATTCAACCAAATGCGCTGGGCATCTACTTCCCGCCACCGGCGAGATACACGAGGTTACGAGTTAATTTCGAGATGGATAGGCCGGCCACTGTATGCCGACGGAAGTGGCGGAAATGAAGTTTCCCACGGATGGAGTTACTGCGCTGCGCGGCTGTTCTCCGATCCATGTGTCACGTTTAACGTTCAGGAGGACCTAAATTTCGGCTGAATGCTTCCCAAAAGCAGTAACCCCGCCCCTACTGCATGGCCCATATCACTGCCGTGCCCACAGTCATTGCGGCAGTGTCTATTTTGGCTGCGTTTAACTCCTCTCGTTATTAACATTCTTGTGCCACATTCTCTGGAGTCAGAGTCAGAACAGCTCACTGAATGAAAAGTGGGTTTTGCCGTATCAATACGTCGGGGAGCCAAACTTATTCCGTAGATGCAACTGATGACGATTTCAAACTCCCACGCTGCGTTGGGGCGGAATGAAACATGGATTCCGGGCGCGAGAGCCTGAGCAGCTTCCTCTCGACTTTCTCAACGATTCCCATCCAACGTAGCGAACGTGCTTTCCGAGATTCCAAATTCTCAACTGTGAGTACTTAGTCGTCTTGTCAACGATTCCGGTGCGACTGTTTTAGACAAGGTCAGGGTCGTATGTCCTATTTCAGGAATTCGACCGCAATGGCGGTGCTACCACGGAATTTTGAAGGGACCCTGACTTACAATCCTAACTCAACCTGTGAGGGAAAGGCTATACAGGGAGGGACAACACAAATGACGAAGTCGCTGGATAAAAAGCGTCGTCGAGTGAGCATTACCTCGTACATTCAACACCTTCCATCCCGCACCTCACCACACAATTTAAGCAACCAACCACTTCAATGCCTGGTCGCCACGTTAAGCAAGTGCGCTTTGCGTACAAGAATACATTCCACTCCGCACCCGCTACTCCCGCTCTGTCGTTTTCATCGTCAACCATTCCATCGTCCTCCGGCGTTATCACGCCTCCTTCTGCCAGTTATGGCCTTCCAATACCACCATCATACGGCGCGATATATGCCCTTCAAAGGGACCCATGTCCCCTGGATACGTTGGCTCCGCACGCCCTCATCCATACTTGGAGATGTCAGCCATAACTTGGGACTTGATGGATCACCCATCGACCATTACCCGGAACCACCACTCCATCTCCAGCCGCGCGTTCCCTGAGCCCGCTACCAACCCTCCTATGCCCTTTATCACCATCACGGCATCTAGCCTACCATGGACTATTAAAGTCTACGCGTCCAACCGCGCGTTTGTCACGTTCGAGGACGTGGTCGACTCCGTGTACCGCACGCTTCGTACCAACATCACGCAGTCCGAATTCAACTCATTCCCTTCAGCGAGCGACCAGCGGCGCGCCTCGCGTGCTTACGAGCAGCGTTACAGGAGACAGAGGAACGGCAGACTTTACGAAGAAGAGAAACGCTCTGGAATGAAACGCGTCGACTTCCTCATGGGACATACCCGCTTCCTAGGTATCTCGAGCAGCGGTCGCCGCCCAGACGAATGGCACCTCAATGTCACCTAATCCACCATAAGGCATTCAGCGTCTTCTATACATGCCGCTTCTCTCCCCATCAGGAGTCTGGATATCCTGTCTATCTCTCGCTCGATATCATTATTGCCAACATACTCTCCCGTTGGAGACACAGTGTTCTTCGGTTTTGCATCTGTTCTTCGGTCTAATCATCTCGGCTTCTAATGTCCGTTTCGCGATAAAACCAACAAAAGATCCAAACGATGCTCCCGGTTACTTCCACGTAACCTTAACTACCGGCCTCTCATAGGCCTCAGGATGATGATTCCTTCAATTCGCCTTGGTATTCATCTGCTTCCGTTCTCGTGTTTATTATAATACTTATCATACTATCCCCTCTACGAACTACGTTTCCTAATCACCTGCATCGCGATATCGATAACTGTTTTCTCAGATATTTCTACGAAACTACGTCCATTATTTACGACTAATGCCCCTTTATGTATCGGAAAACGACCACAAACCACGATAGTGTAGTGAATATCACGATTTTACGAGACTCTGGGAGCTGCTTCAGGACGCACAGGAGTTTGTTATCTTACATGGCTAGCAACATAGCATATGGTTCAATGGTCTTTGTATAGTAACCGTCAAGAGCCCAAGACGTCTATCTTATAACCTGGCAACACTTGTTGCCAGTTTCACGACAGCAATCCTTGTATTTCTTGCATAGTACGGTTACAACTCACCCCATCTCTGCGCCACCTCATCTCCAGAGTCCACACTTGAGTACAAGACGGCTTCTTGAAGAAAGCCGTCTTGTACATCAGCTCTCATCAGTAAGGTAAATCAAGTGTATCAGAGTAACATGACTACCTTCCTTGAAGTATTTCTCGCGTATTTGTTCTCATCTATGCTGAAAGCAACTGAAAGACCGAGAACGTCGTCAGTGCAGGAAAAAAGCTCACTGAGTGGTATATCCCGTCGTGCCGAGGCAGTGCAGACTAGATTAGATTAGATTATGACGTGGCTGTGCATGCTGTACTATGGGCTAGAGGATATCCGCGTGCACGAGCGTGCGTGGCGTGCTTGGCGTGCTTAGCGTGGCACGCCAATGCACGCAACTGCACGCTCTTACATAGGCCATGGTACTACTTGAAAAAAGAAATAGGCTGCTATAAAGTGTACATGTACCTATAAAAATGTGAGGATGTTCTATCCTGTACCTACTCTCTTGTTATTTCGCCGAGAGATCATATATGAGCATCAAACGCCTGCCTTTTGAAACACATAAGCACGCAGATGCACGCAGGTGCACGCGTGTGAATTTTAAAGATTTTAGCGTGCCACGCTCACGCACGCTTACACATCATGACGCACGCTCACGCACGCTCGCACGCCAATTGGGCATGCGTTCACACGCTTATAGCACGCTCGCACGCCAATTGAGCACGCGTGCGCACGCTTGTAGCACGCTCATCAGCATGCTCGCGCACGTTTATAGCACGCTCGTGCATGCTCAGAGCATACTCATAGCATGCACATGGAGAAACCCAGGTAGATGTGGGGGGAAATTGTACTCAGTATTCATGTTCTCATAATCGAGAGAGATTGTCTTTGTGCAAATGTATCTTCGACTAACTTGTGGCCCTGAATACATGCAACTTGGTGAGTAATATGCTCTCATATTCTCCTACTGTACCATTTCATTCAATTCGTCCATCACAAAGTGATAGGTATGATTATGACCATTGACACTATCAAACAGCCAAAGATCCCAAAGAATGACTAATGCCCAGGCTGAAAAGAAGGAATAAAATGAAACCTACCAATACAGCGCCATAGATAATATATACTTATATTTTGTACTGTTCTCCTCCGAAATTACAAAAAACTTGTTCATATATGTACAGCATAATTATATAGAACAGGACACAAGTGTTAAAAAGCAACATAGATCAATGCATTGATCTGTGTGAAGAGATGCGCCGCACGCCAAACGGGTTGAGCGTGCTGAGCATGGCACGCACTGCACGCTAAAAGGGCTGAGCGTGCTGAGTGTGGCACGCATCACACGCCAAAAGGGGTGAGCGTGATGAGCGTGGCACGCTCAGGCACGCTTGTGCACGCTCAAGGCACGCCGATTTTCTCTTGCCCCGTTGAGGGCTAACGCCCTATACTGACGTTTGCACCTGACTCTTGCTACTCTAAGTCAAGTACGTGATCTTCAATCAAGATGCGATAAGGTTCTACAATTTACTTGGTTTCTTCAGGCTCTACAAACGTTCAAAAACTCTGGTCAGGGTGGATTAGGTAGCTAAGCCGGTCCGACCAAAGACTTGAAACAAGCGGTAGCATAGATGCATTCCACGCGTCGAATATTGCCTTTCGTAGTTTCATCTGCAGCTAGCGCTAGACTGATGCGAAGGGATCGGGATTCTTAAGCCTTTCGCTATAAGAATGCCACATGACATGCTATATTTACTGGGGATTATTCTATTTGGAAACCCCCCTTTCACGTTTAAACCCGGGGGTTTTCAAATAAGCAATTTAGAAACCCGGGGGCCGGGTGTACCTCGAAAATGTGAGGCGCATCTATTAAAGCTCCGACATGGCATGCCGGGATTGCCGCAGGCATCCAACCGCGCACAAACGGCACGGCTATAGCTGGGCCTCTCGGAACACCGTAGGTGTATTCTAACGTACGTCTAATGACTCGAAAAATTATTTTTAACAAGCCTAAAAGCCCGAATAGACTGAATATACATATATACTTGCACGGTCCCGTGCTTCACACGGGTCCTTACAGGCGTCAGGCATTCAATATTGTTTTTGCATACCCCTCTGCTATTCTAGATTTTCAGGATATATAATTGACATGATGTCTTCAACACACTCAGCATAATTTTATGCAAAGTTGGTTGGTGTGGGGCATGCAGTGACATGAATTAGCATTTCGAAGTATTTGTTGATCCTTGTTTACCGAAGTCACCAGTGCAGTAATGTGCGCCGATATTACCCCTCGGCTATTCACCATTTGTGGTAGAATTCATTAGAAAGGTATACTAAATGCATTCCGAGTATTTTTATGCAAAGTTGGTTGCTGTATATAGCGCGGTGATACAAATTAGCGCAACAGCACTCAGTGCATTGTATTTGTTAATGTTTATATGTAAAGGTGATAGCTAGACGCGACGGGCGTTTTCTCTTCCTGCCACTTCGAATGTCCTTATCATTTGCCAAACCCTCCTTCACCATTGCGGCGAGCCCAGATATGTCAAGGACAGAAACTATTGGCTGCATGGCAACTAAATACTGGGTTACAATCTGATGGTGTGTGAGTAAGGTTCTGTTCTATTGCATCCCTTGTTCTGATTGTCTTTAGTTTGGAATATGAGGGCACTTTGCTCTCGTGTGACCTAGCTCTCGACATGCCCCACACCTTCTGCCAGCTGCCGTACCGCGCGATGAAGCTGAAGCACTGGTAGCGCCCCCACCTCTCGGCCGACCCTCGAGCGCGCCGGTAATCCGCTGTTGTCGTGGCCTTCCCTTGGGATTAAAAACAGCTGGTTCATGCATTCGATCTTCTTCCGTGGCCCGATGACGAGATGCACTATCGAACGTAAAAGGTGAGTACATATCTTATTCAGCCACAATGTTTGATTTACCGAAGTTCATTTAGATCTTCGAGCAGCTCATCGAGCTGCTCCTGTGTTTGAATTCCGTTCGTTAACGGTGCTAAGGCGGCATTTGCTTCGTGGAACACCGTTCGAGCAGGAATAGTTTGCGTTGGAGGGGGAGCTGGAGTGCTGGGGCGAGGAGGTTTGAGGGGATTTGCCGGGATAGACTTGGTTCTCTGCGTAGCAGGGACTTCAATGTCTAGTCGTCTGATTTGCGCCTCTCGTGCGGGTACAAGAGGGATGGCTTCAGTTTTGATATTATTATCTTGATACCATCTAATATTTGTCAGTTGTGATGTTATAGTCAAGCTGTAGGCAATACTCACCGAGGACGAATGACACCAATATTGAATCTCAGGTTCTTCATAGCACTCAACGCACGAAAGTAGTGGCGGCAAGGGATACCTAGGTTCATTCCCATACAACAATCACACACATAGTTGTCGTTTGGAAGGATAGCTAGCATATGAAATGCATCAGTTCCATCGTGTGTGATACAGAGCAGATGTTCGACACGAAGGCCTCTCCCTTTAATTAATCGGAGAAGCCATTTGGTAGAAATATGTGAGTTGTCATTTTCGAAGGTGTTTAACATGCGCTAAGTATCGGTGACCCTCGTCAGTAATGCTGGCTTAACGACATATAGATATTAATGTAAGACTTACCATCTCTTCTCCACCTTCCCATGTAAAGCCAACTACTGGGCCCACTGCGATAGCGTATTCATTCTATTAACCCAATCAGATAATGATCATGTAAAGCAGTCAAATGGGAGACTTGCCCAATCGTGCATGCCGTCAGGCAATGTAAGTGCTTTGACCGAATAATATACACTGTTTTCCATTTGCTTGAAGCATGTCTGAAGACCGAAAGGCCCCACAAACTGACGAATAATGCTTAATGGCCCAGGAAAGATAGATTCGATGCTCGTCGGATGCTGGCGGCGCGAGGACTGCATTATAGTTGTAAAAGTTAAAAGCAATAAATTTGAAATAAATTTGACGTACATCCCGGACACGTATGAGTTCCTGTACACCCTGACCGACTGTCCTTTCGTTAAGACCATCGAATAATTGCTTCAATGTCTTTTTCGGTCCACCAATGACCTTGTTGACCCGGTTTTCGACTTCCACGCGACCATTTGTTCGAACACCGCAAGTGAACTGGTAGCTAGTAAAAGCCCAAGCCCACTGTTCACGGCATGGATAAAGCTCACTGTCGAGATAGGTTTTTACCTGTGGATAACGAGTAGTCAGATGGTTCCATCTCTCTTCAAAATCTTCCGGCGAAATGGCCCGATAGACTTCCCAGAAACCATTCTTGAATTCGAGCCAGTCACTGGAAGGAAGCAACCATCCAAGTTTCTGGTCAACGTTGCCATCCAAATGGTGGATGCAATAGAAATGAGATGTTGTAGGGATCTTCCGCTTCACAGCTGCAATAAGAGGCTTGGATCGATCTGAAATAAAACTGTCGGGTGGATAGCCAGCACTATCAAGGTGGCATTGCAGGACCCAGGAATGATGTGCTTCATCTTCAATGGAGTGCAAAGCGTACCACAGATTGCGTGAAGAACAATGACCGTCGATTCCGATGCCAATGTTGAGGGGATATCCAGTGCGATTTCGATTGTAGGTATTGTCATTGATTAGGACATCGCCATATCGCTGACAAAGCTGAGCTTGCTGAGGCGATTGCCACCATATTCCAGTCACGACCGAGGTTTCATCCAACTTGAGCTCATAGCGCCACCCGTGAGTCTCCTGCATCTTTTCATGAAGACTCGCAATAATGGCATGCATATCGCCACCCAGTTTGTCGACCTCTTCGCGTGCCTCCCTTCGAGCTTTGTTGATAGCGTTGGTGATCTGACGGGGCTCAAGCGGACACTCGCCAGATTGCGCTTTTAGGACCTCTGCAATTTGGCCACGGGAGAAGGTCTGAGACGTCGCATTTGCTAGTTGGGAAATCTTCATCTTCTGATCCTCAGTTGCAGGACGCCTAATGGAACCTCCTTCTGGAATTTCACGAGGATGATTATGTTCCCAGTCAACCAAGGTGATTCTCCACTTTCCACCATCTTGTCTGCTAACGTTGACATGAGCCTGGCAGTCTGTTCTGATCGACTTTCCCTTGCGATGGTCGGCTGGATCTAGGTCGATAGAATGAACGGGAACATGTTGATAGTAATGATTGCATCGGAAGGTAATCTTTTTCCGATTTTTCCAATTATCTGTCTTGCTCTGACCTATTCGCCAATGATGCCCCAGACGCTCTTCACGTGTGTATATAGCTGATTGTGCTTCTTCCCATGAATTGAAAAGCGCTCCAATGCGCACAACCCCAGGTGCTATTTCAACCGGCGGTCGATGAGCAGGGTGAGTGGGCTTCTTGTCAGATAGCATGGAGATATCGATAACAGATGGTGCATCTGGTTTCTCAGTCTTGAATTCGCGCTTTATTGGAGTAACCGAGTCGGATTGGTTAGGTGTACAAAGGTCAATCACGGAAGGTGCCTCTGGTTTCTCTTTCTTGACATAGATTGGCGTTACAGGTTGGTTATCAGAGTCGGAATCAGAGACGCTGGCAAACGCAAGGGAAAGTTTGGGCCGCTTGGCTTTCTCCGGTGTGCAAAGATCGATGATGCAGTTGACAGGTTCAGCCTTTGCATATCCATGAGACGACTTCGATTCTGACTTCTGGTTTGGACTAGGAGAACATAAATCCATAAAATTGTGGGTGAGACTTGCTACGTCCGAAGTATGTGGTGTTTCAGCTTCTGCTTTCATGACTTTGGGTCGCAAGACATTTGATGTGCCATCCAGGCTTCTGCGACGCCGCTTCTGACCTGGATGGGTAGGTGACAATGAGAGTGAACTTTGCGATGGTACTTTGCGCGGAAAAGGAGCTGATACTGATTGAGACACGGCGAGAGTAAATGGAGGCAGAAGAGATGTTGATATCGAGGGCAATTGATCCACAGTAGGTACCTTGGGCTGTTGAATCAGTTGAAGGCCCGATTGAAGTTCTGATTGTGAAGCTTTCGAGCTGCAGAAAGCTAGGATTGGATGGTTGTCCTGTAACCAATTTAATCAGAAGAACGAAGGTAATTCATTAAAGGTGGCGCTTACAAGGAGGCCGAAATTATTGAAGTCGTTATAACCTAATCCTATCGACACATTCACCTCCATTCCATCCATGCTTGTGTTCGACGAATCCAGGATATCGGAGGTCCAGCTTGAGAATTTACCGGCGGTCTGAGTTGCTGTATAGTGGTAGAGTATTAAATCTTGAAGGGCAGCATCCCTAAATAGCTGCGACTTGGACCCATTCCATCGTCGCACCCCCTCAGGATGCGACCCGACAGCAATTTCAATAAAATTGTGGGCAATTATGCCGCAACTGCCTTCACCGCTTCCAGGGCCTTGCTTTGCGATAAATCCATGCTTAATTCTCGAGATTGGGGGTTGACATATTCCGGAAAATACCCATTGAATTAGCGGAAGGATGTTGGATGGTGGCGGCTGATGCATAGAATCACCGTATTCGATGTAGTCGGATCCAGGGCGGTATATAAAGGCAGTGAAGTGATCGTCCATCACCAAACTCATAGCAATTATGCGTAGAGTGGTCTTCTGAACGCGCTCTCGCAGGGCGATAATTTCCGCAGTATAAATTTGAGAATGAAAATAGGCTTGACGGGCATTTATTAAAAAGGTAGTTGGGAGGATTAGGGATTGTGGAGCGTGATGGAAGAGTGATGAGGATCCAATTGGAGCAGAATTGAAAGTCTTCTCGTGCAAAGCACGACGAAAATAGGAGAGCTCGGCAAGTGCATTAAAGACATCTTCTTCGAGCCATTTCTCTCCGAGAAGACAGCCAAGCTTGTAGAGTGGAAAATCCGTGACGAAGAAACCGTGTATGCGGGAAAGGAAAGGAGCATTGTGGAAGGCTTCAAGCGCAAGCCCAAGAAATTGAAATCGCGGTAATTCTAGATGGGTAAGAAGATGGCGACACTCTTGAGCAGCAAGCTGATAATTGCTAATGTTCCGAATTAAATTAATCTGAATAGAATAGAAGAATAATCTCTCTTCAGTATAACTTATTGTCCGTTGTATTTCATGGACACTCACTTTCGAAAATGAATAATTGACCGAATAGTTGACCCCTGAATGTGTGAACTTGATGTAAACTGAACGCATTCCATCCTTGAATTCCTTCTCCATCTCACTGGTAATAGGGCGGAGGTCGGAAAAATGAGGTAAAACCTCTCCAGGTACGATGATTGTTGCTGCAGCAGAGCTGGGCATCTCAATAGAAAATGCAGTCCAGTATACAGATCCTATTTCTGCAAGAGAGGGGTAAGACAGGTCGGGTATTTGGGAAATTTTAAGAGAGTTAAAGAACTCTGCAGAGAAGGCAAGATGGGGAGGAGGAGCGGCATAGGTTGAAAAAGACATTGCTAGTAGTTGCTAATCGTGTTTTGCGAAGGCAAGGGGATAGAATTGTCAAGCAGACTGAAGATACCGACGATATACTATCATATGAAATAGATTCATAGGGGGCAGCAAATATGAAATAGACTGGACAAATCAAGAGAGATTGAGCGCAAGTATTGGTCATTTATTGTCACCATAACTTGGTGAAAGCCAGCATACGAGGCACCTAATCCTCTAAAAGATTCATTTAAAGTAATGAGCGTCAGAGAAACCAACCTCTGGTTATGCGAACATTTGAGTTGGTCAATCAAGTTCAAGTTGATCAGATCGTGGCGCAAGGGTAGCTTACATAATATACAGAAACTCCGCTTCAACTCGGCATGAATCTCTGCCGATAATTGCAATTCTGCATTATCATGGGGGTTTCTCTGATGAAGGCTTTAAACCCGGGTTTAAACGTGAAAGGGGGGTTTCCAAATAGAATAATCCATTTACTGGCGTATCCATGGCATGTGCTTCACAGAAGTGAATTTGCAGACCTTGTTGGTGGGACCAACGCTCCAAAAAGATACGGGGCTGGAAGGCGACACCACAGGGGCTTCGCTTACCGCTCCTTACAGAACGCAACTACACCTTCAATACGCAACTATATAAGTCTATGCCTTATCGATATCTCACGAAAGTTCTACGGATAAAGTTGACCAACGCCCGTTGCACCTTCGCTTAGAAAGAATTTAGAAGGACGCCTATATTCCATCCAGCCGTATTGGACAATTATCTGAATACTAGTGCTGGTAATCAGTGATCGCCGTGAAGAGGAAGCGAAGCATGCGTCATCCAGATCTTCTGCGCTCTTCACTTTTGATCTTATGTTATCCATTATGCAGTTATTCGGCGCTGGAAAACTTCGAGTTCCTCGTCATGGGCTCGTTATAACACTCAAAGCAAGCAAAATTACATATTCGAATAAACAAGAAATCGAAAAACTAATATGGTGAAACCTTTATTAGTAATTACACTATACTAACAGTAATGAATTCAGTAAGACAATGACCGTAAGATTTAAGCATGCGCTTCAGATAAGTTGTGTCAATCTCGTGATGGTAAGGTACCAACGTTCAATCTGAAGTCTCCCGCGTCCACGAAAGGAGATATTCCAAGAAATCTTCGGAAACCGCAGAGATAATCCACCCTTCGTAATGGTTCTTCAGACACATCCAAGACGATATCACGGCATCTATTTTCTCTGGCCTCATACACCCGCCGCTTGAGAGAATATTCAAGGCGCTCCGCGTCGCCTCTCGCAACAAATTTCGCGAGATTGACATAGATGTGTGTAAGTGTATCTCTCACAGAAGGGAAATCCTGGTGTTGGGGCGTGACTTCTATCTTCCAATTGTAAATGCCGTCAAGGGCTAACGTAAATTGTGATACCGGCTCCTGAGACAGGCTTGATGTGACAGCTGGTTCATCGCCGTCCTCTAGGAGAACCTTGAGATTGTCGGGAGTACGAGCCATATCCCAAAAGAACGACCCCTCCATAGAGAGAGAATGATGGATAACTGGGTGGTCGCCGCTCTCTGATGTGACATTGGATTTACAATCGATCAGGATCGGTATTGATGGTGGAGGAGTAAGTGGGCCGCTGTTAGACGAGGTGGATGATTGTGAATGCGTCGGAGAGACAGTTAAACGGGTTCCCGGATCAGTCAAATCCAGCGGACTATCGTCACCGACATTCTCAGAGTCTGAAGCTTGGCGCTCTATGGTTACATCGTCTAGAGTGAAACGGATACTTCTCCGGGGTCGAGGGACGTCCATATAAGATCTGTGAGTGCAGCCGCCTAGACTAGCGAGTCATGTGTTATCACATCGACTTCCAGTCAGAAAAGAACAGTATTCGGTTCCCAAAGGATCTCACCTATATCAGGGGACGTCGTCGAGATGGTAGCAGGATTGTGGGTATTGGCAAGAGAAACAAAACGAGAAACCATGATATGTCAAAGTTTATAAGCAAGCAATCGTGCATTGCGTATTATTTGTTCAGGCAACCTCTGAACTTACGAGTGCTGCCACCTTGGACCCAAGTACAACCTGATCTCGAATGGGCTTTGTGGGAGACGATTCCCCATTAGCAGTGCCACGTCCTGCTGCTGTACTCGATATAAAATCAGGGTTTAAAACAAAACTAGCATCGATCCCCCACGCTATACACTACACGGGCAAGCACGGAGAACCGTTCAGCAACAGAGTTCTATATGCTCCATTTGTAGCCCGATGCACTGGTAAATGCCACACCGACGAATACAGACGTCATCGTCTGAAACAAGTACGCCCTACAATATCACTTAAAGGAGATATGGTTCGGGCTAATGTCATGGCAGCGACGTACGGGTGAAGCAACTGATTGGGCTAGAAATAGAAGAGCTCGAGCTCGGTGAGGATCGAAGCTTGAAGAATGGAGAGAAAACCGAGCTAAATCATTAAATGTGCTGTTATATGACTCTTTATCAGCACGTGTCGTGTAGGATATATCAAGTGCACAGAGTCGCAATGTTATGGATGCTACAGTTACATTGATCTTTGATCGACAGACATGATGAGTCATGCCCCTTGTTTGAACCTGAAAGGCGGTATACAGGCCAAGGGCAAATGGACTGCTAAGGGAACATCTGGTTATCATATTCAGCCAAACACACCAGCGCTCGATGTCGACCAACGCGGTGTCGAAAGAATCGTTCAGGCTGCCAGGTCGCCAGCAGCCCTCTGTCGGGCGACACCTATCAGTCCGTTATTAATAGGTGACAGGCATGCATATGCACCTTTTGTTTCAGAGATTGTGCTCTTACGTATACGCACATGAACTCAAAGTAAATGGGAGACTGCGGCATAGGCTGCCGATCTGCAATCGATAATCCCTGAGCAAGCGCTCGTGGGCACGTCGGATGATATCCCAATCGATACACATCCTGTAAACTCAATCATCAATAAGTCGTTCTCCAGCTTGAGCTTCTGGAGCTACGTAGTTGTGAGGTCTCAGAACTGAAGCTCAATAAAGTTGCGACCTCCCTGTCTGCATTGCGCGCAAATTATTACGCCATGGTTTCATCTTTAGGGAACTGGCGGCTTCGAGCTGATAGATACAGAAACTTTCGGACTAATAGGTACTGAAAGAGGACCGGAATACAGTTATCTTCTGAGACACGAACTGACACAAAACGTGCAACATAACAGTAACGACATTCGATCGAATTGGCCATGTCAAAGTAATATGTACCTTTCCTGAGACCACACTAATGGAGAGGGAAGTTCGTTAAATTTGAAGCCGTGTCAATCATTAAAAAGAGCTACCGTATGACAGGAATCAACCCCACATATGCAGGAGAGAGGTGGATTCTGCGAGTTGCAAGGAATGACCATCATAAGGGTGAAAGGATCCACATGTTTTAATGACGATCACAGAAATAGACGTCACAATCAGTCTATGTAATACATGGAGATGAGAAACCCTAACTGCGCAGCTGCGCCCGGTAGGAAGGGCGCGGAGATGAAGAGGCAAATTGATTGTCGAGCAAGCCAGAGCTTACGTAGAAAAGAAAGAGCACTATATGCATTTCCCTCTCATGGGGTGACTAAGATAAAGAACAATGTATCGCCATCATGATGCGAACTGAATGTGAGTACGTACTTTCACCGATCGCGGTGGTGATGCTACACGGACACTGGTTGACTGACGAATCGAATGTGCATTGCCATCCTCCTCCTATGGCGTAAACAGTACTTTGTTCCCAGACAGCTCCATCGGTAAATGTCTGTCCCCAATTAGACGCATGGATAGCCAAGAACCTGTGCAAGCCGAAGGTCAAATGCTAGCGCTCCAAAAATACACAAGCGCCTGGAGCCGACTGCGCAGTAACGGGCGCCAATTGCTTTAAGCCCCCCGTTATCCGCACAAGAGCAGCGCACCGCTTATTTACTCCCTTCCGATGTGTTCTCGCCGACATTTGAACTGTCGAGATGCAAGATTTCGAAAAGCGGGGAGGACAGAGCAATGAAAATGCCCGTGCTTTCCCAGCACTATGGATACGTCAGTTGTTGGTTGCCATCGAACTGCATCGAATCCAAGGGAAGATCATGCAAAGTATCACGCAGCAGAAGCAAATGCGATTTCTTTCGGATGACGTCCTTATCCACAGACTATGGAAAGTTGGATTGGGGCCGCGAACGGACGGAACCGGAGATAAGACAGGCGCAGAGTCAGAGTTCCAGCGAAGTTCTACGTGGACTCTTGGGAGCTTGCCCATTTTCAGGTATTCGGGGTGAGAGGTCATGCGGGACATTAGGGGGAGAAAAAGAGAAAGCGCATCATGTTGATCCCGCTGTCAACGGATGTGTTTTTTTGTGAGAAGATCTCAATTGAGTCACCTAGGGTAGTCATTGGTAGCATTGTGGATAACGCTCGATTGCAGATTCTAGCAGTGAGGATCACTACCTCGCAACGATGAGCGGCCCCCATCAGTATTCAGGATATCAAGTATTATCAACCGTCAGAGGATCTCTTCACCATGCGCAAAAAGTCGGACCGGGACGGGGCGGTGCAGGAGCTGAGGAGGCTCGTGAAAATAACTCTGCCAAATATAAATCACGTGCATATTTAGGCGCCTAAACGGCTCACCTGACCCGTCTTTTTCATACACCGACCCGCCGCGGGCTGTGTGAGTCATCTAGACGCAGGATGGCGCTGCGGCAGCGGGGCAGTGACAGTGAGGTTCTTCGACGAAAGAGGTCTATCTGGTTGACTCAATGCAACTATGACCCCTTCCAAGGAATGCGCAGAACGCATATAATACCGTCAAATGAATGCCCCAAACTCCTAATCAAGCTTGTGCCCGCTGGTACATCCACACTCCGTCTCCCCTCCCAAATCACATCACAGTCAGACGCTCATCCCTTATCATGCCCGGAAAGCACGTCCACTTTTCGACGAGTTCATTCCCGAGCTCGAGTACACCATCACCAACCTTCTCGAGCTCGACGTTGCCCTCGTCGACTGGCCCCGTCACACCACCACCACTCGGGTTCGGGTCACCCTACCACAACACCCCATTACCCGGAATCGCTGCGGTTGCCCATTGCTTGCTGAGTGTCACCGCGAGCCCCGCAGTGGAGTACGACCTCTCGTACTCACCCTCCACTATCAAACCCCTCATGTATCCTATGCCCGCAGACATCTGGGATCAGCCCGCGACCATGCCGACAGTTCCTTTTATGGATATCTCGTGCCCTAGGCTGCCATGGCGGGTTACCGTCGTCCCACGCTCAAAAACCATTGGCTACGTGACCATCGGCGACGTATTCGAGGCCCTTTACAGAGCCTTGCGGATCAACGTCACAGCAGCAGAGTTTGCATTGATCCCCTCCCCCGACGCCAAAAAGAAAGTCACCACCACATACCAGCTTCGATATAAGCGACAATCGGACGTCAGAGCCTACGAGGACGAGAAGGCCCATGGCCTGAAACGCGTGGATTTCCTTGGAGAACATACTCACTTCAAGGGACTTACATCGTCGAAAGGAGGTGTCGGAGGATGGATTCTCCATGTTTCATGATGGAATCAACTGTGATCCCATCCACTTCCGACCTTCATCCCCGCTTCGTTTAAGACGATGTATACCCGGTTACCCTCATACCCCTCGCGCGAGTGCATTCCAACGCTCGTCGCTGTATCCCTAGATGGCCTTGTAAAACTCCCTGGCTTCCTCACTGTACATTTAACCACTCAACACCATACATATACTCGCAATGTACAGTACCTTACACGCCATTGGTCGCGATTTACACGATGCTATATATTCATATTTCATATACGCGAAATTTCACTCGCCTCCCAACTTTACAGACTTTGGCCCTGGATGGAAGCAGTGCTTGGTCCGATATTCCGAAGCGACCCAAATGGTGTATTGCCTTGCGTTCCTGAGTCAGGCCTCTTTCACCGCCACATCAGTTCTCACGCATAATCGATCAAACTCTGTTAGCTTCCCTTTCATTGCCCTTTCAGATCTTTCACTGTCAGGCTGCTACATAAGTAACATAACTGATCGTCATACGTACACAAATCTCCAAATATATCAGCTCACGCCATTGCCTTTACCCAGAGAAGCTCTTGATTTCCACGTACACGTCGGAGAGTAGATTCGACCCGAATTTCAGTTACAATACATACGGGCATCTCTACGATTGCTCTGACCGTCTCGCACTACCTCGAGTTTCCCTAATTATAAGTCACAGCTGTGGACAAGGTCGTCTGTATCTGCCAAGGTCGGCCATAATTGTTCAGCGGCGATTGCTTCTTAGGCATAGCTAACTCTCATAGTATCCGGTAGGCCTGATTCTACTATAGAGACGGACTTAAATAACATGTTTGCTGGGGCTGAAGTTGCTAAACCGAATGCAATTTACCAATGACATCATCAGTAGGTACACGAGGTCCGATCATGGGTCCTTCAGTAATTCTATAAATGAAGTCATGACAGACACCGCCGCCGCCCTGTACAAAGGATGATTATTTGTTCCTCTGCTGTAAGTATCTCCTCTGGAAATGAACGTTGGACTTCTCCAAAAGTTACAGAGACCATCAATCCATACTTAGTACAGTATATATAGCTTATCTCATCCCGAGGTAACTTACTTTAAGCGCTTAATTGCATTCGAATTTATGTAATGACGGTGTACGTACTCGACGCTGACATCGCAAATGCCTCTTAAATCAATGTCGCAATCTCATCACACAGTAGGTCAATGATACGATTTAAGACAATACATGTAGTAAGGCTTCTCGGAATTCCTGATCCCGACCCCAAAATTTACTCCTCATATACGGGAAGATTGAGCGTTTGAAGATCCGTGGCCCACCATTAGGATCTCGATATCATCGAGAATGCGATTCCGTCATCTGGGCGATCTTCTGATTGTTAAGGACAAGCATAGTCTTGTGCCAGGCTTGTGTCCTCCATGCTTTTACCTTTACATTCTGGGGATATGTATACCATGGGGCAATTTTATTGATCGTTATCGATGCGCCTTGAAGTGGGACATTCACCCAGATATCAACGACAACTTCGACCGAATAGGAAGGCGACTAAAAAGCTTTGCTTTCCGTGAATTGTTCCTTGTAGCGCGCAAGGATGACGGACTGATAGGCGGCAGAGTCAATGGTCAAGTGATGATTCTGTCAGAATAAGGCTAGCGGTCATCAGGTCCTCATTGTGGGTGACTAATGTTAGTCTTTCATATCTTCGACATGTTCAGCTCCGCCAGCGTGACCTTGCTCTCAATGGGATCGAAGAAAGCAAAGAGAACCAAATAACCCGATGGAAATGATCTTTGTGGCCTATGAAGCCCTTATCTCTGACATGATAAGATGAAAAGTTGGATCTCATGGACGAATGTCTGTCTGGGGCATGGCGCCGGCAAGATCGCGAGAGTTTTGCTTGCACAGTGGGCCCTTTCCTGCCAATGAGACTTGAAAGAGTTTGTGAGTCAGGCAACGCCTGCAAATGTTCTCCTCCTTCGAACTGCCCGGGTAATGAGAGGTCTAGAGCTGCCCTCGTCCCCCTATGGATAATAAAGCAATAACGGCAGGATATCGCGAGGTCATGCAAAGCGTATTCCGGCTGCTAAACGAATCAACGCGGCCACTCCGCTCCAAAAGGGGGTAAAACCGTCTGACCTTCAAATGTCGGATTTCGCCGTTTTATAAACATCAGACTCCCTTTCATTGTCCCCACTTTCATCGCATTCGAGCCTCCCATCACCTTTTTGTGCCACCCGAGCGAGCATTGGCAGACAAATTATCGCGTATTCGCCGCAGCCGCTCATAAAAGCCTCTACCACAAGTAAGTTCCCTTGGCTGTATCTCTCCTCTTAATTGCCTCTGTAGTCGCTGACTTTCTGAATAGACATATAAATGTTTTCTGCACGTTCCGCCCTGCCCAAGACGCCACGCTTGCGCTCTGTTCCTCTTCCTCCCGTAGACGAAGATAACAACGATCGAGAGTTCATCGTACACACAATGAGGCCGACAGAAATCCTCCCCGATATGTTTAATTTGTTCGGGAAATCGACAGTGTCCAGAGCCACTTATACAAGTAACGTCGAGGGTTTGTCTTCTCGATTCAGTTCCTTCTCTTTGGAATCGGCGGGTAGCAAGGCGATGCGAAATTCCCTTCTCCAGCGCGTGCCGCCGCATTCACCTGCATTTCCTTCGACCCCAGGCAGGAATGGGCGCGGCAGTCACCTTTTGGAGTAGCCCTTCGTGATGTGGCCACGCTCCCTCGCGTTCTTAACCGGGATATTCATCTCCACGATTTCTTGAAACTCCCATTCCTCATCCTCACCGGACGATCTTGTCTACGCCGCATTCTATTGTACAGTGGATACATAGTGCCACTGCCCGTAGACTGCAGCTGTACTCGAGGACACACACCTCGCCATTCATACCCCTCCACTCCACTACCCATTCATCCATCACTTATACCCATTGCTATCCATATGCACGTCGCTCAAGTTAAATGTAGTGTACATTATACTGTGTCTGCTTTCTTCGCTTACTTTGTTGTTTTGCAAATCAATCTTAGTCTCTTTTTTTTCAGTCCATGGAAGGATATCACTGTTCTATATTTTGCCACGACGGACGCGCCGGGATGATGCGCTCAAATGGATGCCCAGTATTGGAGCTGGAATGCCGAGCTATACCCAAGGAAGTTTGGCGATCTATGAGATAAAAAAAGATAATTTATACTTCATCCGCTTTGAAATCGAACCAACGAATAGATGTTTTGATTTCAACAATCCACCAATCACTCATGTAATGAGCAGCAATTCATTCTGTATATTATTATCAGCCTAAGTGCTTCTGCGCCTGGTTCCGATTTCCCGAGTCATTACTCTACCAGCCATCATCGCTATGGTTCAAGAACAAAATTACGTGGGGAGATATAGGCTGTTCAGCGATTGGATGAAGACCGGGGAACAATGCAGTACAAAGTTGTTGAACTTACTCTGAGAGCCCACCGGCTGGGACGTTGATTGACATCTGATGAATATGCCCGGCCGGATTGCATGAACAGAAAAGGCTCAGTCGCCCTGTGACTGAAGGTGATCGGGGAACATCGCCGTGACGTCAAACGCGTGCGTGCTTCGTTGACGTTGACAGACGTTGACATTGACAGACAGCTGTGTAATGCATCAATGTCGGGAAGGTAAGCAAGGGACAGATATCAGATATATATATCCATTGTGAACTGCCCTTCTTTGTCTGCCGAATGACCGTGACGGTGGGGTGGTAAATGGGGTGATCCACAGATAAACGAGATCTTATGGTGGACCTGCTCCTGCTAGGCCTGAGACCGCCGAAATGTCCTTTTTGATAAAGTCCCCAATCTCACGAATAAACCCCTCCACCCGCTTTCTCCCCACATTGTGCACATTCCCAGCTAGCGCACACGAGAATCTGGCTGCTAAGATCCACGACAATCAAAAGTCAGTTCCGCGTACATGTCCAGTATACAGACGTGAGACTGATTAATCACCCTGTGACTCTAGCCACCCATTCAGAACATAACGCCGCTCACAATGTCGAGAGGGCATTTTCCCGTTTCGCCGCATTCGAGTAGGGTAGACCAGCAAGCACCTCCTGGAACTGGACGTTGGGACCCTCCCAGCCGTAATCGTCAAAAGCCCATTCCACTACCGGTACTAGCAGACGTTCCAATTATCATTCATCCCCTCCTGGCGTACACCCAGTCCATGTTGCCGATTAAATACGACATCACAACACTACCCGCAACAGCGCTTCTAGAGCCGTCCATGAGATCCCAGCCAGCATTCCTGCGCTGGAGATATCACGCAGCGATGGAACCCAGCACAATTGGATCAATAACAATTAGGATCATGGAATTCGACAAGCCCGTCGTCGTTCTTCCATCCCGATTGGAAACGAACATAGTCACGATCGGGGATGTATTAAATTCCGTGTATTATGCCACGAACACAGGCGCCAGAGAGGCATATTACGACGGCATATTGGACGACCCATTCCAGCTCTGGAGCCAGCAGCAAGCTCTGGTGCAAGGCCGGGGCGTAAGACGCTGTAGACTCTGTGGCCGTGGGTCGTTGGATTGCAGACAAGGTCACTGGTGGGGAGGGCTATATGCAAACCGAGATGAAAGAGATGTTTGGATACTCCACATAGGCCAAGAAAATCGTCAATAAAATCCCAATTCCTGTCCAGCATAATGCAAATTCAGTGTAGTATCCCTTTCAAATTCATAGCGCAATTGAGTTGTACAAGTAGGTTCGGCTAAAGCGGATATCGTTCTCCCCCTTTTCAGGTGTTAACACGAATGTCACGATTAAAATATCCAGGAAGAAATGCTTTTCGGAAGGTGGTGAAATAGTCATTATCGTCCAAGTGCTCCTGTAGATGCGGTGAGTGTCAGGACAAGATGCAAGGAAGTGACTCCCATCAGTCACAAGTTGATGCGCTGAGGCGTTCAATATATTGTTGCGATCAAACCTTAACCTCCGGCGCCCATTGCCGAAAAACATCCTTCTCCTCCCATGCCCTTATTCTTGACAAAGAACATGTATAAATATATTAGAATGATAATTTAGTGAATTTATACATTTGAAATGGGATTCTTTCCTTTGCGGTAGACAGGCGGTGGACCAAACGAATTGCCGAACATTCGGCGCAGCGGCGTGTGAATGATATGACATAATCCCATCATCTGAACTTAAAAGTGAACAGCCTTAAACGCCCAAGACCCGAGTTATGAAGGTTATGAGCGATGTCTGTCATGATTCTGAATATCTTCAAACGAAAGCAGGATTGTGTATTTTACGTTACCGGTAGAAAGAGTACCCACTTGCCCATGTCCCCGTTTTTACATGCCAGTCAAGTTTCGAATCGTCAGGTCGGCGCCACGGCGGTGGCCAAGATGTGGCTATTTTACCCAGAATGATCACTTTCCACATAGAGTTATAAAACATCGTTATGTTAATGGGACACTTTCACCACGGTTGATATGTATCACAGAATTTCTCCCTTTCTTCGTTTGTAAGCCTACATGCATATTAATTTTACCTGAGGCAAAGAGCGGGCATATCGGATCACTACTGCTACTGTCAATGTACCAGAGAACGCGCGAGCTTTAGCCCTGCGACAATCAAAGAGTCAATGCATATCGCAGTGAGGCACCCAGTTATCAGACGCGAAGGTATGTACTGAATCAGTGTATCGGGATGCCAGGTAGTGCGAGTCCGAGAAGAGTTGCGATTGGGAACAAGTATCAGTTCACGAAGTATGACAGATGACATATATATTTCAACAGTCCGTTCGAAGGTTAAGGTGTTTTTTCTCTCCCGTGAGCAAGCCCCGAAGCAAGGGGGGGACCTGACCTCTGATAGTGAGCTTAGTCTACATAAAGCTGAAATGTGATTGGGCATTGGATGTTAGAGATTGTGATTAGAGTTCTGGGGCGAGCAAACGCGATTTGGTAAGAAGTGCGACCACATGCGAATTACCGAACCGGTTCGCTTGTTTGGTCAGTGCTCCCCGGATTGCGACGACCCGGAAATTGTGACTAAACCACAGCAAATGTGGTAAGGCAAGGGCACAAGGCCCCGGACTCAGAAGGGTACAGCGACTAGTGACATGTGAACGTCGCGAACCAATGTATAGTGAATAAATTGGGGGGTCAAGCTGGCTCGCTTGATATTCAATACATCCGACCCGACAGAAATAATAGCTCTCATACTCAAAGAAACGCTCAAAAGCCTGTCCCTTTTTCTCCCATTCCCCCCCACCAGCATACAGAGATGCCCATCTTCTTCCCCAAGTCTAGCTCGCAGTACCAACAAGGCCAGGTCAACTGTAGCATTGCAAACGTAACTGGTAAGTGACATGGGTCTATGCGCAGTGACGCTGGAAGATTAACGGGGCGGCTTGAACAACGTCAGCTACAGTGTCCAGAGGGCATGACTCAACGTCGCCAGGGACTAGTCACACCATCCAACACAACCAAGTCCTCGTCGGCAACCATCCTCACGGTCAACGAATGTTTATCACTGGCATCCAAGCAGGGACCACCTACGACAGCGGCGACCTATCGAGTTCAAGAACACATCAGAGACACAGAGACGAGACACGAGAGCAAGTAACAGACCTCTTGGGTGGGAGAAGACACCTCGAACGTCCACCACCGCTCATCGTCGGTGCACCGATCCCGCTGCCGGCGTTAGCCGACGGTGCCATTTTGGTCCATCCACTGTTGGCCTATCACAGATCAGCATCGTCTATCCACTACGACCTCACCATGCCGCCCTCCACCGCGCTCCCGATGCTACCGCTGAAGGACCATATGGCCCGTCGATACTGGGCATACCAACCAGCCATGGAGCCGAGCACGGTGGGGTCCATGACAATTAGGATAGCCGTGTTGGAAAGGCCTATCGTAGTATTCCCAGCACGATTGGACGACAGTGTGGTTACTGTCATGGACGTGCTCGCCGCCGTGTACCGAGCGATACGTGCGGCCGCCATGGGGGATTACGATGAGCGTGGGGAAGAATGCATGTTGGACAATACGGCACAGCTCGCAGCTCATCCTCGACGACACAACGCTATCTCCACCAGTCGGGACCACTGCCCCAATGTCGCCCATATCACTGTTGCAATTCGAAAGCACTTTGGGGGCGTCGGGGTGTGGGCGGGATTATACCCGAGCCCAACGGAGAGAGACGTTTGGATCCTTCACACCAGACAGGGCGACCATCGATAGCCTCTCCAGCTGAATTGGATGGATACCAGAGAGACGTCAAGGCTTCACCAGTGCCTGTGTGTGGGCAGGGTGGTGGTCGCAGATAGCGGATAGATGTGCATGTAGGACATTGTAGCAGTCGGAGGGCACGTTCATGGTGCTCCTGGAGTGGTCAATGTCGACGCCGCCATCTTGAAGGAATATGTCGGGAAACCCTGTAACAGAGATATCGACGTGGTTGGACATAAATTTACGATGTAGGAACAAGATTTCAGACCAGTATGAACATATATATCTTTATATGCTTGGGACGCAGATAAAAACTTCATGACTGATGTCGAGGGCGATGTTGAGAAACCAAAGAGTCAGCGCAGCTCAACGACCCATGCCGTAGAGCAAATAAACCCATACAGGCGCCGGCCAACACACGTGCTCAATTCCAGAGTCAATGGATGTTTACTCACGCTCTTATGAGTTTCTCAGCCCGTCCTGTTCCTCAGAGTGCTATCTTACCCAGTCATCCGATAGGTACCGGGGTCCCAGCTATTATATTCTGAATGCAGCTCAATGTTTGCTTGATTGTTAGGATGCGTTATAAATTACTCATTGCGCACTTGGGTATTCTTAGCAATCGCATAACGGTAGAGTAATAAGGAAATATGCTTCTCTTTGGAGGGACATGACCTTCGCCAGTTAGTCATCTTTTCGGTTTCTGAAAGCTCTACGTTACCTATTACTTGTCAGGTTGATGTTTGCCGCCCATGTGGCTTACCATGTAGATGCTTGGAGGCATCATCTATCCATCACAGTGTCAGTGGCGATAACGCTCCACCTCAGTCATTCCAAGTCATCCCGATTATGCCCGCTAACTTGTACTTAATCTGCCACTGGCTCGGCGGACGAGCCCAGGTAATGGATCCCACCTTCCAAGCGAGGCTTTGCAGTAAAATAACTCTCCACATGACAACATGTTAACAAAGTCGACAAAGTTTGCGCTTGCGATACCACATGCCGACCAGCCGTGATTGAGTGAGGTGTTTTACCAAAGTTGCTGTCACTCCATCAAGAAAGGCTGTTCTCCAGATTTTCTATTGCTCGTCTTGGTCTTGTGGCCTTAGTGTATTGCTTTTTTGGCATGCCGCGGTCCAGCCTGACGCGGATTCTCCGCAGGAGTGCCAGGTAAATCGTTCTTGGCGTGAGGATCTTTGTTGACGTATTCGTTCCGACGCCAGCCCGCCAAGTGCTGGGTGGCATACGAGTGCCAGTAAATCGGGCTGGTACTATCCAGCTTACCAGGGGACTAAAGATTTATTGATTGATATCATGGGGAGTAATGCGACCGTGAACTTCTAAAATTTGCTTACCACTGGCTCTAAACCGCACGCGGACGGCGCAGGATTTTGATATCCTTGGATAGGTACGTTTTCTCGGCTTGCCTGCCCGTTCGCGATGTACAAGGCGCTGCCACTGTATCCCCCCCCTCCAGGACCGCGGAATTTAGTCACTCTTTGCAATGTTAGATCAGCCAAACTGCTTCCAAGAAGAAAAGTGATAGCCTATACCAACATGATATCCCCAGCAGATGCGCGAACTTCTCTATTTATATTCACGTCGACCTCTTGTGGGCGGCATGGACCACGGCAACGTTGATTCACGTTTGTGGTCCAGAGACCATGGAGTCACAGTGCTATTAGTATTTTTGGCGCTCAGACATCTTTTCTTGTCGATCACTTTAATCCAACAGGATTGGTAACCAGTGACGGACCAAGTCCGTTGCCAGAGACTACCGCCTTAGCATTGCACAACGGCATCACATAAAAAGAGTTGCTAAGCATAACCAGCCCTATGATATATCCATGAAGAGATCCGAAGCCGAGACTGCAGCATGCCAGATTCGTTATCTCCCTTTAGTATGCAGTAGAGGCAGAAACTTGCAGGGGCGCCAAGTACGATGGCACCAGCCACCGAAGTGCTTTCCAGCTTAAAAAGACTCAAGAAGCTTTGAATCTCTGCCCAAACCCTCCGCCCCTTTCCCGTAACACATAACTAATACACTCATCGATAACATCCGTTTGCTTGAGTCCAGAACCAGTGCGGTCTCGGAAGCAAGGCAATATTCCCCAAAGTAATGAGCTCACTACTTGTGAGACGACGCGAGACTCATAAGCATGTAGACAAACAGGGCCAATAAACATTCTGGAGCGCCGCACAATGGTCCCGGGACACTATCTCTCACCTACACGTTCAAACTGGGTACCACATCAACAGCGCAACGCCGACACTGAGGTCACCAACACGTACTATCCATTATCAAGCCAATGGATTACTGAGAGCTATGATGCCTCACTTCAAGTAGCGGACGCATGGGTACATAAAGACCACCATCAACCTCCTCCTCAACTTATTGGCCAGAAGCCGATTCCATTGCCACCATTGGCCGACGTTCCTATTTTAATTCATCCGCTCATCGCCTATTCACGTTCCGCCCCACCAATCAGATATGACCTCTCCATGGCGCCCTCGACCGCGTCCCTTTCCCCTTTGATTATGACAGAAACCAACGAACGGCTTTGGAGGCATCAGCCAGCCATGGAACCTAGAACGGTCGGATCTATTACAATCAGAGCGCCTCGATTGGACAGACCCATCGTTGTGTTCCCGGCTACTTTGCACACCAACATTGTCACGGTCGAGAACGTTCTCGACGCGGTGTATTCCTCCATACGCGCCGAATGCACCGCGGACTTGTACCGACCCAGAAATAACACAGCCCTCGCAATGCGAAGATGGACTCTCAATGAGGATCAATACTGCCGCAGTCGCACACCTTCTGGCGTCGACGATCCACTGACCAAAGCCATTCGGAGGTATCTCGGAGGGTATTGCATATGGGCGGGGCTATACCCAAGTTCAGATGAGAGAGACGTCTGGATTCTACACACAAGACGAGAAGATAATCGGTGACCGATCCGGATTTTTCAGCGCCCAATGGTGGCGTGCGTAATGCGGTCGGATATGTAGTAACAACGCACAACTCTGTAAACAAAATTCAAAATCTCGAACTCGAAGGATCTGTATAATATTGTGTATAAATAACATTGAAGAAGTATAGCACCGTAAAACAATAATTCGTGTTCAAAACACAGTCGCGCTTTCCAGTTTTCGATCCTGAAAATATCCCAGGTACTGAGTAATTTTCCATATATGGTGTTCGGGGCGCACATGGTGAACGGATGCTTTAGCCCTCCCGAGAACCAATTACAGCTCTCCAATCAAGTGTCGAGCTTATGGATCCCAGAAAATATTGTATTACTCTGTGTAACATTCTGGAATCAAATAGACCCAACATTCGATGACCCAGATCCCCAAATATGTTACAATGAGTTCCGGGCTCTCGTAATGGTCGACTCGAGAACTCTTGTCGGTTTGCAGCCATCCTCCCGGGCATATCTTGTGAGACGAGAATTTTACTTGTGTAACTTTTCATTCAAATTCCTCGTGGTTGATACGCTCGTGAGGTGTTGCACAGGGGTCACTGTCTCACTATTCCGCTGTCCCTTTCACAACGCAGACCATTCTACATTCACGTCGCCCTCCCAGGGCGATGGGACACCGTGCAATGGCCATATACATCGCCGCAGTCCAGTCTGGAACAAATAATTTATAGACGGCGAAGTCGTGGTCCCAACGAGCTGTATGTGGGACGTTCAATTGCAATGACGATCGTTAAATGCACGCAAGGAACCTTAGACTTACCAAGTAAAGAATCATTAATCAAAAGTCAACCGCCTGGAGGCTGGAAGTTAATGCACCGCATGGCGTTGACAACTATTTTTACGGTGTCCTCAACTGGAAGATCATTGATATTCTCAATAGAAATCAATAATAAGCCAAGATGCGCCCCTGACGGATAGCAACATGAGGAGTATTCTGAGGAGCGCAGATAATGGGAAATGAAGATAACCGGGGTCAAGTCCCAGTAATCCGGATCGCAAGAGGAATTTTTTCCGCCTCTCGCTGAGACTTAGTCGAGACCTCTCCATCTTGTATCACTTGCGCCGCATATGCCAGTATTTTATCCTGGATACGATTTTCGACAGTGCAGATAAGCGCCAATCTGTATATGAGATATATATCATCCTTTCAGCCTCCGAACCTCAGCGTAGCTCAGCTCTGTGCTCAGGAACAGTGGGCAACAACGCAAGACAACATGACAAGGCTGTGTTTTTACTTACTGAACCAATGCATTGGTATCCAACACGAGTGTCTATTTTAATATTTACATGGGCCTTCATCCTTTTTGGATCACTTTGATCATTCCGTGCAGGCGCTGGCAAAGTTGGTAAAAAGGAACGGTCCAGAAGCTGAGGCCGAACGGTCCATTTATGAGTGATTGGACATCATGCATCAATATTCAATGTTCTTGGAGGCGTTACAGGAGACGGCTAATATGACCGATACTCGCGAACTTAATTATTGTCAGTCGACTTAATCCGTTTTAAGCTTGTTCCACGACCCGTACGGAACATAGACCGTGAATGTACGGCATTGAGGACGCCCAGGATAATTGTCGAGGTTGTTCCAGAGCTTTTGGCCTTCATGTGCCCTTGACTCAAATGCTGTTAGGCCACTGGCAATGATTGATGATCATGAAGTGGGGTAATACCTACAACAGAAATCGTCTGGATGATGTGTAGAGGCTTCACGAATCCGCGTGGGCGCGTAACAGCGGGCTGATTCTCAGGCTTCTCTGAATTACAAGTCGAGATCTACGGTACATCGGAGTGGAAACGTTACGATCAGGTGCTGCTATGCCTCGCAATGACAAAAGCATCCGCACCGCCGGTACACTTTGCGACGATAGAGCGGGGTACCTTATTGGTAAAAGAGAGAAATCATTTACAATGCAAGTTGATGACGCCTTTAGAATGGATCAAAAGATTTTTCTTACCAAACAATCAAGCCATCTTCCTCGTTGAGTATTGAATTGTTTTGCTCCCTAACCTCTTAAACTTTAAGACCCTTTCTTACTAAAATTATCAATGATACTGTGCGGCCTTTTGACGCAACGTTAGTCGGCCGTAGATCCCTCTCACTCTGCATTCAAGATAGGCGCCCAACGCCCGGGTTGAGCTTCAAGTTGGTCCAGGACAGGACTATATGTGTATCCCCTGAACACTGGATGTTTGATGATTGTTGTGGAATATCTAGGCCTTATGCTGCGTAATTAATCATTCCGGCCCTTCTTATGATATACTTAGACCACACATCTCGTGGTGGAATCAGAATGCTAAGCTGTTCGCAGTATCTACTTGGATAAAAAGTCACAAGGTGCTTCGAACGTAGTTAGTAGTATGTCACCGTTACGATTTGACATTCTAATATGTCGAGGTCGAATTGGTAGCACGATGTTAGAAATGCTGCTGTCCTTCGACCAACCTATTTCTCAGTCAAACATCATTACCGAAAACCAACAATTTCGTCTATGGCGCGGAGCTGCTCTTCATGATCTCCGATCTTCACCAATGATTAATGAGGCCTGAGAAGTTACCAACTTCCTGATTTGCCGAGGTGCAAATCCCCCAAGTTGTCATACTCCGACCTTATCGGCTCAAATTTCCAACCAACATTCCCATGCCATTCCCCTTGCGCTCTCGAACTCTTGTTCTTCCCCCCCACCTCTTCCCGCCTTCATCTTTTGTATCACTTGTTGATATGTACTCGCATAACTTCCTCCATTTCTCCCCATCGCCGCGTATCGGTTCGCACCCTTAATCTACCGCATCGCTGTACACGCATTCAACGTTCAAGTTACAACCTTGTCTGTACATCATCAACACCGCATTCACAGCACAGCTTTTAATAAAGAGGCTGCAGTGCGTGCCTTGCACATCCCCCGATCTTTAATACTGACGACCAGTTTATTTATTACTCTCAAAGGCTCTATTTGAAGGATTCAAGTTCCCTCTCTTACAAACAGTATGGCTCCAACTGCCGCTCGAACCACGATACACCATTTTGGATACCTATCTGCACCAACCATGGCCTACCCTTTGCCATTCTGCCTCCAACAATCGGCCCCGCTTTTCCAAGACCTTTTCGCCCATCTGATCGAAATTCTTAACCATCCAGGCCGTTCTAAGAGAAAAGCTCTCTTGATCGGTGTTCAGGAGGTGCGAGGGTGCGAACGGTCATCAACTCTGGAGAACGTGGACATGGTCACTGCAGGGGACGGTACCGCAACATTTGCTCCGAGGGGGAAGCTCAAGGGGAAGCGGAAGGGTAAGAAAAAGCAGGCGAGCGGTTTCCTTCGACTGAAAGGCCCCCATAGGGATGTCAAGGCTATGCGCGACCTCTTGATCGGTAAGAGCTTGCTGGGATTCCCTCACGAAGTGGTGCTCATCTTTTTTGTTCTCTAGACGTTTACAAGTACGACCCCACGGACGTAATGCTTCTCATTGACGACGATGACCCAGACCAGGTACAGCCTACTAGGGAAAACATTGTACGTCGTTAGTCTTCTGCAAGAATCGAGCGATGGGGCTCATGCTGTTGTACTCAGCTTTCTGCAATCAACAAGCTTGTAAAAGATGCGCGCGAGGGCGATAAATTCTTCTTCCACTGTGAGTATATTTTCACGCACTTTATTCTTCTTATAAGGCTAACCTGGACCATTTCGCCTATAGTCTCTGGTCACGCCAAACAGGAGGATACGACGGACATCGATGAGGAAGATGGAAAAAATGAATGTGAGTTCCACGCTTTCTCTACGAATATCGTTATCTGATGATCCCCTCCCATACAGTTATACTGACGTCTGATGGGCAAAAAATCATGGATAATGTGAGCACCCCAAATCTGCGTGCGATCAATCATGTAGAGGCTCAATTACATCTCAGGTGCTCCGAGCTGGCCTGGTTGATCCCCTCCCTGTCGGCAGTTCCCTAAATGTGCGGAAAGATCGCCAGTTGTTCGCACTGATTTCTCACCCTCTCGTATATCTAGGCTATCTTTGATTGTTGCCATTCGGGATCCTTACTCGGTACGTGACTCGCTTTCACCCACATTCTGAGCGGTTCTCATCATCTCTTTAGATCTTTTTCACTACCGCTGCAACAGAGTTTACGTACCGTGGCTCAACAAGGGACGTCGAAGAACTAACACTCGCTGGGCACGAAATGGTGCGTTAGGGTTTCATACTCCCGAAGTCCAATTAGCTAACGCCGCATATCCAAAGATCGGAAGCTAGAAAGTGAGTAGCTCAAGGCCCGTTTTACAGCCTGATCAAAGAGCTCAAGTACCCCCCGATTTTCAGGAGTCCTTACTCTGCCGATATTAGGTAGCCGCGTCACCATGATGCTGAGCGCGACAGAGACTCCAACGCAAACGACGGTCATGTCGCCCCTAGCCTTGCGAGAGGCCAATGGCAAAGATAACGACTTGCAGCCGACCCTGTCGTCCGTGACCGTGTCATCGAGGGCTAGGACGTTACCTCTGTCTATCAACACGACAGTTCGCAAAGGTTCTCTGAAGATATTCTCGCCGACAACCACGCAATGCATGTCGCCCGAATCCATTTTTTGCACTGGTCGTTGCCGGGAAGACTACTATTTTCAAGGCAATGTTAAGCCGACAGCGGAGGTGGTGGGTCAATTTCTTCATTTCTGGGGGTAGTATATGTGACGCGATTACAACCATTCCTTTTTCTCTTCTAGGTTTGCCTCTCTTCCTCGAAAGACAGTCAAATAACATGGGAAGACTCCGAAGGAAATTCCATGACGCAGGTAAATTATTCTTCCTTTCCATGCGCGCTTTCAATGCTAATGATCGGTACTTACAGCACCTCATCAGGCTTTTGAGTGAGTTTGATAGTCGCAAGTGTCGGGTGAATTTCAACTCAAAGCTCGCAAATAGCCAAGGAGCCAAATCCAACTCTACACGATCTTCTAACCGTTGTCAGGTGAGCTCGACGTCGACTGGCCTCCCCTCCATTTAGGATGTCTGACTGTTTCTTACCGGTTCATCCAGCCACGAAATTCACGCGTTCTACGTTGACCTCCACGAAAGAGCTCGGATGTACAAGAAAAAGATAAACGACGTGAATCGTAGGAAAGAGGACTTGGGTGAAATTCCTCTACCGGCCGAGTTCGTTGAAATGCATAACTTCCAGGATCCCCAGGTAAATTTACCAACTCGCTATCAATTCAAAGCGCTGATCCAGAGACAAAACACGTTCCAGCTTTCTACGCATAACCCAATTGTAAGTCTTTATCGAATCCTTTCAAGATAAACTGGGTGTAATTATGGTCTATAGGATATGAATCGCACCTTCAATCCCTAGGATATCATGGTGTCAATTTCTTACGTCCCTCTTGTCGATAGCTCTTCCCGTTTTCGTTGTTTGGTCGTTCGTTCATCGTAGCATTATTTGTTGTATTTTCATTATTCATTCATCTATTCTGTCATCCAATTTGTGCATCATCATTTTCCGTCTCGCATTGTAAACCCTCATTCCCTATCGTTATGACCACATGTATTCTTCTGTATACAATTCTGTTACCTGTTACATCGTGTCTTTCTATTATGTACCAAGTTACCAACAAGAAACTTTGCATACTAACTGACGAAGTATTCGCCGTTTACCCGCAAAGCATTAATGCGATGCATATAGATGCACCACCGAATGCCCGAATGTTCTCGCTCGCACGTTTGTCTGGACTGTACGTTATTCATTTCACATTGCCCTGAGGGATGGTCGCAATTGTCATGTCCTCGGACCTTGCAATCATCACGTGACACAACTATTCTAGGTTTATTAGGGTTTATTTTTATTCTAATTCTATTTCTATTTCGGCCCTGGTCTGTCTTCCGACATTCTGGCCTCCCAGACCAGATGACAGAACACTGCAACCACCCCACCATCACCTCATATGTGCGCTTTCGATCCACGGAGATCATCACGACATGAGCTGGAAGCAAATCTCGACACGGTGTTGCTAACGCGAGCCGATCTTGTCGGCGATCTCTGTCGAATTTCTCCGTGATCTCTCATCCTGGGCGCCTGAATGCCTAAGTACCTTCACAAAAGCCAGAACTCATTCAGTAATCCAAGATTCACACGAAACATACATTAAGCTCGCAGCATAGGATGTTGAAACTGCCCGCGATAATGGCAAAACAGGGGGAGCCATGCTGTGAGCAATTTATTCACAGCCAGTCCCTATTTTCGTTCATTCAATTACTTATATATACCCCTTCAGCAGATCATCGATCCTTATCTCTCGTTCACTACCCTGCTTCCCCATTCCCAATTCCCTATCCTCTCATCGTAGCAGATATGTGCACCTTCGGTGGTCTCTCTATCGCAGCCAAGATTTCAACGATTGGCTACCTTTCGTCCATAACGAAAATGCCCCGCATGGGCCACGTACGTGACGTGATAAAAAGCCACTTCTTCCCTCTGTTTAGTCAACCAATCCTCGCGCGAATACGAAGCCTCTTTCTTTTCTTAGTGAAACTAACCAGAGGTGCCATCTGGGGCAGGAAGAAGGCTTTGCTTATTGGCGTCCAAAGACTCCGGGAGGCGGAGCCCGAGGATAGCCTCGTGGAAGGGGATATGGTGATTATGCCTCTTCCCCGAGGTAGGAGGAAGAAAAAAGCCAAAGTCGCGAAAGACGTCGAAGAAGGCGCTCCCAATCTCGGGGTGCTAAAAGGTCCCCATCATGATGTCAAGATCATGCGCGATCTGCTGCTAGGTATAATTCATTCGACTTGTTGATATCGACCCCATTTACCTGACTAGTCTTGCCAATTTATAGATAAATACGGATACGACCCAGAAGATATCATAGTACTCATCGATGACGATGATCCGAATCATACTCAGCCAACTAGGAGTAATATCGTACGTTGGCCGTCGATCTTTTTCGTTCATGTTTCGTGTCCTTATCTATCTACCTTCCTAGATGTTTCACATCAATCGACTAGTAGCAGGTTCCCGGAAGCGTGACAAGCTTTTCTTCCACTGTGAGCTAAACTCCATCACCAGTTCCTCCAGTTAATCAAGTGACTTTCGTTTTTTTAGTTTGTGGCCATGCGGATCAAGAAGACACCGACGATATCGACGAAGAGGATGGAAAAAACGAACGTGAGTATTAAAGCTTGGCTGTGCCTCCGATATCGCAACTATTGACGCATTCCTTAGGCATATTGGCATCCGATGGTCAACACATCGTGGACAATGTAGGCCTCTCTCCTCTCCGTAAAATTTCGCACCCTCCTCAATGCTGCCCATCGTCCATTAGGAGCTACGAGCCAACCTCGTTGATCCACTTCCTGCCGGATGTTCTCTAAGGGTCCGCTACTCGTTTATCTCTACAATACAGCTCATTGACAGCTCCTTCTAGGCGGTTTTTGACTGCTGCCATTCAGGCTCGTTGCTCGGTATTTGTTACCAATGTCCTGTGGTAGCTCGATATTCATCAGGACCCATGTAGATCTTCCTCACTACCGATGTAATAGAGTCTACGTACCGTGGCTCAATAAGGGGCGACGACGAACAAATACTTTATGGGCTATTCGTACGTCTCTCAAGCACAAATTTTGCTATTTTGTTTGATGCTTATTTTATTCCGTAGGCCGCAAGGAGCGTGGTGAGTGACCACCTCTGACTATAATTTAGAGGGCGCTGATTCAACTTCGACTTCTATCAGACATTTATATGGGATCCTCGGACCCCAAGAATAGTGCAGATGCGGAATCAAACAACATCGTGAAGACTGAGGTTCGTAATAACATCGCACAATCAGGAGTGTTGCAGCCCCCCTCCGACTCGACATCTCGGTCCATTACCTCTAACGGCGGTTTGTCGCTTGCGGTTCCGACCTCCTTGACGAGCGAACCAACGATGGTTTTATCTCCAACATCCTCCACGACATCTCCTGTGGCAGTGTATAACTACTGCACTGGCTATTGCAGACAACAACCCATCAATAATGGAAATGTCGTCCCCGACGCAGACGTGGTGAGTAGACTGTTCATCCGTATCAAAAATACTCGTTCATTATTCTTGGCCACCTTTCAGGTTTGCCTGTCTGCTGCTAAGGATAGTCAAAGGTCGTGGGAAGACGAGGAGGGCCACTCGATGACGCAGGTAGATCAATCTTCTTCTCCGGCTTACATATGCTGACGACGAACAACTTGTTTAGTACCTCGTTAAGAGTCTTAGTACGTGTAGTCACCAGGCGTTTCGCTTACGACGACTTACAGAAGGTGTAGCTGCGAACTCACATCTCACGCTACACAACCTTTTGGCGCTCATCAGGTGAGCTTGCACAGAATTCTCGTTTTTCTACAATGTGTCATACCGCGTCCTTCCAGCCACCATATTCACTCCTACTACGTGAAGGATTTGCATCGGACGGCTCATCAATACAGAAAGAAAATGCAGGCCGTCAATAGGCGAAGGAAGGTTCCAGTAGAGGTCCTGCCTGTCGAGATGCATAATTTCCAGAACCCCGAGGTATTTTTTTTCTTCTCCGTGGTTTTGTCATTTGCGTCCTAAAATTGTCCATTAGCTTTCAAGCCAAGCGCCATTGGTAAGAATTTTTTTTTGCGAATCATTTGCTTATTGATTGACATTAGGATATGGATCGGATATTTGATCTGTAAACTGGGATGCTGTCCCCACTCATGCCTTCGTTGATCTCCAATGGACAGTGGAATTAGCGTGGAATGCGTTTTCTTGTTTATACCCTATTTAAATATTCTCTTCCGCCTCACCTTGATCCGTCATGATTTTCTTTCATTCACCGTGTTGTACCGTTTATTTAGTCATCATTTTTGTGTATTGTATCGGGTGCCAGATTACTTCGCCTTTGTAGACCAATCATTCGACACTAATATGAGAAGGCTGTGTTGCTTGCTCAGCCAATCGCAAAACCCACCCACTCATAGATCGCGCCGGCGAAAGCCGAGTCAACTGAAGAAGCGATACCTTCCTTCCCTCTGACCACGCCTCTACGTCCACTGCGTCGAACTCGCATCTCCGCGAGCAAAGGGGGGCGACGCCATACCATTGTGCTCTGAGTCTCCCTAGCGATGACTTGGATATTCACAGCTTGCATGGAGCCCGCATCTAAAACAGTATTATTCGGGTATTCTCAGTGACACCAACCTCTGGCAGCAGGAACTCTAGCGAAGTCTGGTTTGTGCGGCAGGTATGCCAACATATATCCAACATCTAATTCTGATTCTGGTATAGTCGAAGACGTCGCGGTGTAACTTCACAAGTCATCGACGTATCAGTGGCCACTCCTGCTCAACTCCTGCTCATGATTCTTCTGCCGACCTCGCCTATGCGCCAAGAGCTGACTCTTCTGAATTTCTTCTTGATTTTCTATATTGAAAGGACATTTTCAGAGTCTCTGATCGACGGCAGTTGCTTGGCTCGCAATCTATATTTTCAAACGTCTCTCGACCTCCGTCCGGCTTCCAACCGCTCTCTGGACTCGGACGTCATTACAGGCTCCAGTACTAGTTTGGATCATTACCCCCCCAACCTTTGCTTCTACTTATTTACCGTGTGGAGCACGCAAGTCGAAGTCGTTCGTCATCATGCATCGTGATTGGAACCCCTAATCGCGATTCCTCAGGCCGTATCAATGACCCCGGTTGTTAGTGAGGACTACTCTATTTTCGACTCAGGTTGCTAGACGTCGCCTATACCATTGATTTATTAATGCTACTCGTTTATAGCGTGTTTGAGCCCGATCTGATGTTGTACGCGTTCTCTACGTCGAGAACCGTAGATATAAATCAAGGGCGAGCCCCCTAGTCGCCATCGGAGCACATTCGATCTATCTTTGTCGTGAATCTGCATACACGCCATAATTCAAGAATGGACCGCATTTTCTCGGCGGGATCTTTATATCATCTACAAGCAACTTAAAAAACGATGTCGAAGCAAATACTTCTGCGGAGTAGGCTCCTACTCTTTCTTTCATTCGTTGGCAATTCATATCACTATCTTTGTGGGCGCTGTTTCATAACCTTTCACATCACTGATCGATTTGATTGAAGTGGGTCCCAGCAAATCCTTGCCGTTGTCATAGAAGCGACAAGACTCTGCTTTCCGTTCGTTTCAAAGGATATTGTCCGGAGGATGAGGGTAGAATCGGATTGCGAACGGAATATGTGAGCTGAACTGTATGAATTCCGAGATCGTCTATTGAGACTATTCATTCCGTCAGAATCTCTTCACGTTGTAGAGCACATACTAATAGATAGCCGAACCAATTGCGCCTTGATCGGTTTATGTAACCGACATTCCGATCGCCGACCTTGTCGGTTCCTGGCGCCATCCAACAGATACTTTGCAGTTCGCACACTATCCTCATTTCATGTGTTCTCGCAGGTCCTGGCCCCAACGAATACCACTCTCCTTCTCCAAAGCGCACTTCTGACTCCCGGACAACAAAACACGAACCGTGAGCACAGCCTCGATACCCGTATCAGCGTCGCATCCACGGGGTCAGTCCCTGTAGCAGCCTCTTCGTCTATTTATGTTCGAAGCAGAGCTAACAGAAACATGTCTTGTGCAGATCCCTCGTTGTGGCAAAGTTCATGTTACGTTGAGCCCAACCCTTCCATATCTCATCCTTTTGCGAAATCGCGCCCAGCTTTTCCATGAAGATCGTCAAGTATCGCATCTTTCGCCTCCCTGGCCGCAAGCAAGCCGCAACGCAGGCGGAAGAGCCAACTAAGCTCACTATCGCAGAGAAGAAGATCAAGAAGAAAGCTCTTCTAATAGGCATCCAGCGAGTTCGCGAGGACGAGAATGAAGTCGTTTCCCCCGTTTCCCCAATAGGGAGGAAGTCGCCAGTGAATGGGAGAAGCAAAAAATCAAAGTGGAGGGCGAGGAGGAAGCAGAGCACCCGAGATGCGCTGAAGGGACCGCATCGTGATGTGAGGGCCATGCAGGATCTGTTGGTCAGTGAGTATTACGCTTGCCAGCGTCTCTCGCAAATTAACCGACAAGCCAAAGATGTTTATCACTACGATCCGCAAGATATTACCGTGCTCATCGATGACGACCATCCCTTTCATAAACAACCTACTAGGGACAACATAGTACGTCTTCTATATCTTTGTTAGAAGAAGGTCTAGCCGATGTCCTTCATAAATATTTAGCTGCAGGAGATCGATAATCTGATCAGGGATGCTCAAGAGAATGATCGATTTTTCTTCCACTGCGAGTTCCTTCCCTTCTTCGTATATCCCGCTCTCTCTGAACTCTTTTCTACTTATCTAGTTTCTGGTCATTCGGACCAAGAGGATACGGACGACATCGAAGAGGAGGACAGGAAGAATGAATGTAAGCAAGACTACTTGATCTCGAGGACGCAATTATGACGCCACGTCAAGTCATAGTCACCTCAGATGGAAAGAGAATAAAGGACGACGTGAATAACGGATTTTCTCAGCTCATCACCAGCCTGCTTATCGAAAATTTAGGAGCTTCGGTCTAATCTCGCCATGCCCCTTCCTGCCAAGAGCTCATTAATCGTACGTTATCATAAAGTGTCTCTTATGAACTGTCTCTCATCTACTCGTAGGCGGTCTTTGATTCGTGTCATTCCGGCACGCTACTGGATCTCAAACATTTCCGTTGCAACCGAGTCTACGTCCCGTGGCTGAACAAGGGTTATAGAAGGACGAACTCGCTTTGGAATTCGAATAAGCGAATGCACGCCAGTAAGACCACCTGGCGATCACATCTCCAAAGGAAGAGCTGACCGCCATCTACCCAGAGATCTCCTCTCGCGGCGGCCCAATTGCTCGACTCAACCAACAAGTTGTGAAGTGGGCGCGAACTTCGATCGATGGCGTCCTTGCCACGCCGAAGGACTCGGTCACTTTCGGCGTCAAGGCCACCTCAGTATCTTCTGACCATAAGCATTCGCTGTCCATCGTCACGGATAATCTGCCACCCCCGGCACCCTGGCTGGATTCCCCAACAGCGGAATCGAAACAATGCATGTCTCCTGTGGCGATGTACTGCACTGGCCACTGTCGAGAGAACGATCTTCTCACATATGAAGATGCCGTTCAAGCAGACGTGGTAAGCATCTTCACCTTCCTTGAAGCCCTTTCCGTGCTGTAACTGAAATCCGTACAGATCTCGATTTCGTCTTCGAAGGATAGCCAGATATCATGGGAAGCCGCGAATGGGACTTCAATGACCCAGGTACGTACATAGCTCTACCACGAATTTGTTTGTGCATAACGACTGACGGGAACTATTTGCAGGCCCTAGTCAAGATACTCAGTACGAACAGTCCTTCGCTATTGCCCCTTCGATGTATACTTAGATTGGCTCCTAGATAACAACGCGCACCCAACGTTCCATGATCTTCTAACCCTCGTCAGGTATGTCGACTCTGCGCCTCCTTGTCTGCGTCCAGGAGATGGCTGATAATATATCATTCCCTTTAGCCACGACATCCATTCATTTTACGTCGATCTGCACTCTAGGGCTCGAGAGTATAAGAAGAAAGTCCAGGCTGCGAACAGGGCGAAAATTAAGATGGGGAAGAAGATCAAGGAAGGAGATCTCGTCGAAATGAACAACTTCCAGAATCCTCAGGTACGCCTTTCAATTTCGTCCATAAATTCTCTTCCCAGGAAGCTGACAGGCTTTCTTTTCGTCATGGATAGCTTTCTAGTGATCGTCCATTGGTAAGCTTGGCCGTCAGACTACGGCGTTGTTATTAAACTGATTATTTGTACTCTTCCATAGGACATGAGCCGACATTTTTATCCCTGATGTCGCTCATCCTTCGTTAGCGTACGTCTCCGTATCCCTTTTCGTTTACTTTGCGCTTTCGGATCTAGTCTTCCTGTTTCCCAAGGTTTTATCTACCTGTCACATACACATACATCGTATCTTCGCCTCATGCATTCTATCGCTCTCTGCTGGGCCACGGGCTTAAAACCCTCCGACCGCCTCACGCTTATCCTACATATTGTTATACCTGCCTACCATATCCAGCTCGCAGTTTGTACATGGGACTCATGGATGCCTACCATACTTACCGCACACTGTTTGTTATCTTACCGTTAGATCTGTACACAAAACATGGCCTGTATGTATTAATTTTTGCAATAATGTAATTACATGTCCTGTACATGTCCGTTCCGTGTTGCCTCCTTGCCAACTTCGACCTCAAATGGCGCGGCGACATCTTAACCGGCCCCATACAATGTACATAAGCATAGCCGACATGTGCCGAACATGCCGCCTCGTTTTCTGTCAGAGCAACAGTCATTTTGTGCAGCGAACACCAAGAACATTGCAAGCACAGCCGTACACTCTCTCCAGTAACGCGCTTTGAACGCGCGTTTTCGGTCCTCTCTTTATCAGAAGGACTGATGGAACATCATGTCAAGAATAAGCAAGCCCCGAACGCGATTTCTAAGCCAAGGGATTTGGAGGCCGTACGAGTATCTCTCCGTACAGCCTTGCTCCGATTACCTTTATAATCGGCGCGTCCATCCTGTATTTTCCCACCTTGCTCCGCGTCCTTATCATTTTTTGAACTAGGCAGGCCTCGCGCCTGTTGGCCAACCCACGTCTGGCCCGTTCTTCTTTCACAGATCGGATACTATCGCTACGTGGCTCGCCCGTAGTATCAAGCCCTCGCCACCCCGAAGACGCTTGTGGAATCATCGCACAAGTGCGATAACACTTTATCATATATATGGTAATACACCTGCTCAGCAAGAAGCATCGACTTTTGCGGCAATGTCTGGAAACAACCGTGAGTGCCTGTGCTTAGCTGTGTATATCGCATTGATTTCATTTCTGACTGAATACAGACTCGACTGCTTCAGTCGTTCACTGGTCCATCCCCGCATCCTCAACAAAGAAGGAAGTTGGCTTTTCTCATTGGAGTCAACTACAGTGGGCGGGGTGAAAGGTGGCGGTTGAAGGGTCCCCAGGCCGACGTTGTTGCGATGAAGACTGCTCTCATAGGTATGGGACTATGGGATCCCTTCGCCGTTATCACGCTGCTAGTGCTAATCTTATATCGGGTTAAAGACGTTTTCCAGTTCTCTGAAGAGGACATCGTGGTTCTCTCCGACTGCGAGACAGTGGACGACGACCACAAACCCACCCAGCAGAATGTGGTAAGATAAATAGCTCTCCTTTCCGTGATGTCATCTCATGTTCTTATTTTATCTGCGACAGATGAGGGAATTGCAGAGATTCGTTCGTCGAGACCTGGAGGCAGACTATGTTTTCGTGTGTAAGTGGTTTCGCAAGCCCTTCACGATGTAATATCCACATGTAACTTTGCTACTAGTTTCAGGTCATTCGTCTCAAAGGAATGAGGAAGGCCATCGCGTCGAAGCTGACGGCCTGGAAGAGTGTCAGTTTTCGTCTAATCTACTCCGTACTCTGACATGTGGTTGATTAATACCTTTTGTAGATATCATCCCCTGCGATGCCGTGACGTCTGAAAACCAGCCTGAGTTTGATGAAGAGAGAATTATACCGGATAAGGCGGGTATCCCAGTCGTATCACTTGCAAAGGAGGTCTAATTTGCCATTTTTCAGGTTCTAAATGAATTTCTTATACAGCCCCTCATGAATGGCTCGCAACTTTTGGTTCGTTCTCTTCCTTTTTCCTGTGTTATCTTGTAAACATTCGGAAAAAGGCCATTTTTGATTCGTGTCATTCTGGGACCTTGCTGAGTAAGTTATCCGTCGTTCTCGTTCACGAACACTTGCTGAACATGCGACGGTGTAGATCTAAGGCATTATAAATGCAACAGGCTGGGAAAATGGACAAGCGCAGGTATTGTCAATGAGTTTCTTTGATTGCTGCGGCATAGTACTGACCGTTACTTTTGCTAGTTCGACGTGCTGGGTGCCAGTGTAATTTTCTTCTCATTCTCGCCATTTCTCTTCTCCGTCTAATCGATATTTTAGACCTCTGTGATCCCTTTGGCGTCCAGCTGATTCGAAAACTGCCTGCTGGGTCGCCGCGAGATATGCTTCCCTGGCGGTTGCGAAAGCCGGGCACCGAAGTCAGTACTGGCTCGAGCAAATCCAACCCTGGAATATGTACTGGATTCTGTTGTCATTTCTCAACCTCCGAGAAGCGTCGGGTAGTAAGTTTATCTTCTTTTGTGCTTTCACTTTCATTAATATGCCCCTCTGTAATGCTTTAGTTCTGTATCTCGGCGTGTAAGGATTCCCAAATAATCTATGAGACGCCGGAGGGAGAATCGATGATTCAGGTAATTTTAATACGCCGTCGACTTTCTCCGTCTCTCATGGCTCCATATCTTCGTCCAGTCGATAGTTGCTCTTTTGAAGGTTAATCGCAGACCTTCTTTGAAAGAGTTAATGCATGCCGCGCAGTGAGGATTCATTTTGTGGTCAATTTCTCGTATCTGTAACTAATGTAGAAGCTACGGCTATAGAGAGAACGCTCATAAGATTTGCGATGGTGCTAATGAATCCATGCGGAACTCTTCTAAGGGTCGTCGCCTTCTGGGGACCTTAATCCAACGAAGGAAAGCAGTGCAGCAGTGGGATCCACAGTTGTCCAGTTTGAGACCTTTGGTGAGCATTTGACATCTTGGCCTCCACCTGACGTATCTGAATGATTCTAATTCCTAGAATATGAATTACAAGCTCGTTTTATGAAATCATCATACTACGAATCCATCCAATTATAAATGAAGTGGGGAGTGATTCCGTTGATACCCTTCACGTTCGGTTTCCAGGCCCGTCGCAAATAGCCATTTTCCATATCCTATGAGACGTCTTTATTTTTCTTCGATGCTTCCCTTAAATCGTGAATTATTCCTCCGCCTTTGTTCATACACACGGAGTATAACAACCAAGTATTTACCACTTTCAATATATGCCTTGTTCTGCTGCTCCCCTAGGTTCGCCATGATGCAACTTAAGATGGTCCTCCAGTCGGTCTTCGCGCATTTTGATGTTGGGTTTTCCAGACGTAAGACAATGAATATTTTGAATAAGGTATATAATACAATCAGGGAATGCGAAAATCGTAATATACACGGAAGACTTGAACACAAAAGGATGAACATAGTAACGTACATGTAGAAGGAGAAGAGGTGGACTATTAGGACTCAACGGTCGTTGCTTCGAGTGTATGCTCCCATAGAAGCTTCTGGGCGTCCTTTGCATCCGGGAAATCCTTCATGCCTATATTATCTGCTTTGCTATTCCGTCGATACATGCCCTTTTTGGCGTCGAGTAGTGCATAGAGCATGTACTCCGCACAGACCTCTTGCTTCGTAGTTGTAAGCCAAATCAGTGGTCGCAGCATCCACACAGCGGATTTGATCAAAGGATTGGCCTCCTTAGAGGGAGTAAATGCCGGTGTATCAACGTTGCCTGGGAAGATATGCGTAAACGCGATTTCGGGCTCTCGAGCAGCAAACTCCTGGAGATAAGTTACAGTGTGGTTAGTATTCCGGATTGGTGAAGAATCAGCAGCACTCACGGCGACCATAAGATCATTGTAGGCAATGCTCTGCAGCATTGCTCTGTAGCCTGTGTACGTTTTCTTGAGACCCAGGTCATTTAGATCAACCTGAGGACCCTTCCCGGCGCCCAGAATGGAAAGCACACTTGCAGTTTCACCCGCGTCCTTGGCCTTCTGGAGAAGTGGGAGCAGATCGCTAGTGAGCGCCCAGCGAGCGTAATACCGAGATGCAAGCTTTTTGTCGATCCCTTCTTCCGTTTCTTCCCTGCCTGTGAAGGAAAATACACCGGCGGAATGAACCAGGAAATTGATCTTGGGGGAGGCGTTCGAGGAGGTCTCGCGCGAGTGCGTGGACGTTCTTCATGAGTGTCACGTCGCATGGAACGAACTCGTAAGTAGAATCTCCTGCAGTAGTCGGTAGAGATGCAATGATAGAGTCGGCTGCTGCGCGATTGCGACCGACGAGAACGATGTGTACCCGACCGTGAAGGTGGCGAGCCAAGGTTTCAGTCATCGATTGACCAATTCCTGAAGTCGCTCCTGTGATAACCATGACAGGCACGTAGGAGGGCGTGAATGCAGCATTGGCGTTCTGGGCAACTGAAAGGGAGGGCATTGTGGTTGCAGTGATAGCCCTAGAGAACTAAAGAAACCATTAATAAATGACCCGCGACGCATATGCAACTGGAGTGGTCAACGTACGTATCAAGTTATCAAGTTTGAATGAGCGACTCAGGCTCGAGGCTGAACGTTAAACATAATTCACCTTAACAGACTCCGCGGTGGCAGCCAGGCCGCGTCGTCAGCCTTGCCGAAAGGAATCAATGGCAAGTTGCCTATGTAAGTATGTGGTTAGGCATGTAAGAGACGTCAGATCCACCGATTATCACCGCCATGCTGCTTTGTCATCCGTGAATCTGACGCCTCTTGCGGTTCCCGCAGTGATGTACTCGGCAACCAAATGTTTCGTGTCTTGGGGGCACTCTAGAGTCTAACCTCGAGGCTTGCGCAATATTAATTTTACTACAGGCGGTACATAGGCGGAGGGCAGTGTCGAATAGGGCTTCTACTCTCTTGCGCTGTGTGTAGTTATAGTACAGGTTGTAAAGAAAAGTGACCCATCCGGAATGCCATGCTCACAAAGAATATGTAAACCCCAAGGGAAACAAATAGAAGACCGCTCTGTAAGTGCTCTGTAGTCTTCGGACTATATATTAGCACCGAACATATAATAAAAATGAGACTGAAGATCAGAATTTGAAGCCACCCGCGAGGCCCATGATGTTCGTGGGATCAATTGAATCCTTAAGAGTCTGTAGAGCGGGTAGGTTGCTACCGTAAATGTTGGCCAATGGGGTATCGGATATAGCATAGTTCGGATAAACGGGTGCGCCAAGCAGCGATGATTGACCTTCCGAGACGGCAGCACTGTACACCGTAGCTGCACTTGCCTTTGCGGCACTGTGGAAATCATCGTCGAAGGCAGACAACACCCAAGCATAATAAATGTTGAAAGGAAGGAGTCCCAAGGACCGGACCGGTGGGAATGCCGTGGTATCCAAGTTGTGGGAATAAATGTTTGCGAGGAAGGGTTCAACGTCATAAGAGATGAAAGCTCCACTCTTCAGACTAAGAGTAGTCCCCCAGAACTGAAATAAGTTAGAAACGTGACGATAAAATAGACAACAATTCGCACGATGGTTTCATTCAAGATAACGTCCAAAAGCGCCGGAGTATAGTTAAGCACGGAAACGGTGTTGAATACCCCGCTATGGCGAACTTGTTAAAAAATAAGAATAAGAAACAAAGCATACAATTCACCGTAGACCAGCTGTTGCGTTTGCAGGAGACGACTGAACAAGAGAAACGTAACTTCGTGTGCTGACATCCTTTGTGAAGTATGGAATGGCGAGGAAGGCGTCAAATATGCCCGCTGGAGGACTCGGGCCGTCGTAAAACAGAAGTTGCGAAATCCCGGGCTAGATTGATATAGATAAACGAGCTCGATTTTAGGGGATAATATTGAAAGAGATCGGCTAACCTGTCCAAGCAAAAAATTATAGGTAGTGATGATAGATGCTTTGGGGTCGTTTACGTTCGCTGCAAAGGCTGCTGTAGCTGCCGCCACATCTGGAATGAATGGAGCAGTAATCGTGATTAAGCCGCCCTACGAGGAGCACTAAGAGTCAGTTTAGATATAAGGGACGAATCACTGAGGTGGGCACTTACCCAAACTTGGGTTTGTGGGAATGTCTGTAGCGTGAACTTGGTGACTATTCCCTGTCATTAAGCGTCAGAATTTATTCAGATTTCAGACATAGACACAAAGAAAACACGTACGAAATTATTGAATCCACCCTAGAACGTACTGCATGAGTAGAACCCATTTTAGGATAATGAAAAAATCTAACCTTAAGACCAAAGAAAAGCTCAGAATCCGAGGCCTTTGTGACGGTTACAACATCGCCATTAGGTTTGACGAGTTCATAGGCGGTGACAGTATCAATTGTCAATCCGTGTTGGTTCGTCTTCCAAGAGTATCCTAATCCAAAAAAGCATTAACAGATGATTATTGATGAAAGAAATAACATTTACCGCCCCCTAGGATGAAACCAGCCACACCAACACCAGTGACGCGACCACCGACAACGTTCACGTTAAGAGGCTCAAGGGCAGCGTAGACGTCGTCCCAGATCAAGCCAGCACCAATATCCGCTGTCTGGTCAGCTGAATTATAAGTGACGGTAGAGAATCGATACATTGATATGTGCACCCCGGTCGTCGAAGAAAATCCAGGGTTTGAAGCGTGACCTCCACCTTTCACCTTAAATAAGAAATTTAGTATAGATTCAAGCTGCACGATTAATGATCTTACTGCGAAGGCAGTTCTGGTGCTGCCAACGATGCCAAGCTGCAGCGAGAATGAGCGCTCGAGAAGAACATGAGAAAGTCACGAATCTCACAATAATTCCGACATCGGCCGGTGTTCCCGGTTCAACGACACATAGTGGGAGCTGCGCGCTTGAACTTGCCCAATGGTAAACTCCCTTGATGTACAAAGGATGCCCTCCAGATACAAAGCGTCAATACGGCATGCAGAAGACGGAAGCGCGGGACAGCATAACACCTGGGTAATAAACGTCGCTCGAGTCCGAAATGGTGTTGGCTATCTGCTCACAGACCGGCTCGGGGTCTCTCTCTTCGACAGACGGGAGGGCGCGAGCTAGGATAGTAAGTGAAAGGAGAGTAACGAGCGTACGATGTGCGAACATCATTGGGAACGAAGAAAGGAGGGGAGGGTGCTCTGTAGGGGCAATAGCCACATGCGAAGTGTATCTTTATAAGTTTCAAACCCTTCGGCTAAATGAGGGGGACAAGGGAAGGATGTACCCTGCAAAGGCGGTAATCCAGAAGAACGTATGTTCCGATGTCATGGTTTCAGGTGGAAATGTTGACCAAATGTTCATAACCCAGAGAAGAACGACGCAAAACACTTCTATTCCCTCAATTCAGATACGCATGGTGGGTGACGACATCGCGGCCTGACAGATCTCCATGAATCTGGCCGACAAACATCGGTAAGAGAACAATTTGTAGGAACGCGAGTTGAACATTGAACGTCAGCAAGTTCCGTAACATCGGTCCGGAGAGAACCCAATGAGGGTTAGTGTCGTGTTCTTCTGTCCATGTCGTGCATCAAAATCTAAATAAATAATCAAGCGGAATGAAGACTGGAAGAAGTACTCAACGGGCGCGCCAAGTCGGAACACAAAAAGCATCCAACTTAAAGCCTCTTAAAGCGCGTAATACTTACATTAAGGTCGACGCCGTTGGAGGAGGAGGAGGAGTGTATTATATTGATAAGTTCCCATTGTCGCGAGTATTCCACGTTTACGTTGTTGAAGGTATGGGCGGAGGTGAACGTTCCTGAGACATGTCGCGAGAGGCCAAATCTAGCTAAATCGTCACGATTTTAAATTTCCCACACTGTCTGTCAACAATGAACGAATTACACACGAACGACGGGTGCTCCACAGCTTCGTATTGCAGATGCGTCGAGTTACGGCAGTGGACAGCGAATGTTCAAGATTTATCGCCTGTGATACAGCGAAAACAAACTCAGATGAATTAGAATATTATCATGGAGAAAACACTGAATGCATCGAAACATTTGTGAGGACAGGAGTTGTTCCAGTTATTTACCGATGTCTGGAGCCGGACCTTGTCATTTTTCTGAACCATGTTGTCGAAGATCATGGACGTCATTCCATGAAGGAGAGAGGTCAGTATAGGGTTAGTCTGCATTAAAAAAAATTACCCCGGATCAAAAATCGATTTGAGGAAGGAGGACGACCACGCGGCGCGCACGAGAAGGCGGACCGAAATAGCAGTAAAGAAGACATTATGTAGGGATGTTAGACCACCGGTTCTGCACCGGTTCTGAATGGGTTTTGTTGTCCGTTTTTTTTGAGAAAAACCCACGCAGAAACGGGTTCACTGTGAACACTGATTGCTCAGCATTCTAGACATCAGTACGGCGCCCGACACGGGATGAGCCTGAGGCCTGAGGTCGAGATTATTGCTGAGAATGACAGAAGAGGCGAAGATGAGAATTTGCGATGAATCCAACGAAGCACAAAATAATGCCGCTAAAATGAGTTCGTTACAACCAATGCTGATCGTCAGCCAGCACATTACCAACGTGAAGGGAATATCGACTTACCCAGAGCTCATTCCAAGCAGCAGAGTTCGCATTGCGACAATCGCTTGCTGTAATTCAGACGACTTGGACCAGGCAGAGCGCCTAGAATGGGACTTGTTCTGGCGATTTTTCGGAGTGAGAAGTTGGAACGTTCCGAGAGCAGAATATGAGAGGAGTTAACGTATCCATATGAGGAACGTTCATTGCATTTGAATCAGGTGCGTTTGAGCTTTCTATATACACAGGTTGGTAAGTACAATACATGCAAAGCCTGCCCACCACCGCAAAAAAATAACCACATACACCAACGCGAGAGGGAATAGTCGGAGAATTTAATTCCCGGTCCATGATTTAGGCTGTCGAAGAGAAAAGTCAGCATGAGTGGCGTTTGGCAGATAAAATGGAAAAAAAAAAGAGGATAAAGAATGGAAAAGAGCCAGGATGTATCACATCACAGAGGCGAAAACAAGAAGGGAGACAAGTGACACATATTGCATGATATGGTCGGTAGCAGGATGCCTGCACATCCAGGGCATCCTCTATAGACAAAGGTCAGGTAGGAACGAAGAGAAAAACAGAGGAAAAGATCGAATAACAATCAGTAAAAAAGGACAACGCACCTTGACCTCATCGCCAACTTTCCGCACTCCCAACCACGGCGTAACCCCGCTGGTCTTCAACCCCGCCTCGCCCTCATCCCACGTATAACTAACACCCGCCGCAATCTTCGTCCCATCGCAGTTGAACGCAACAGCCGCGACGGGGCCCGGGTACTTGGGGTACTGCCGCAGTCTTTTCTTGACCTTGTGGTCCCAGATCGACACAGTGCCGTCGGAGCCTGCAGAGGCGAAGGTGTTGTACGTGGGGTGGAAGGCGAGTGCGTTGACGGGCCATACGTGGTCCACATCATCGATGGTCTGCCGGTGGCACTTGAAAGCGTATTTCTTTTCTTGGGCGGCTGGGGAGGGGTCGAAGTATTCGACGGCGATGCGACCCTCCACAGAGGCTGTGGCGTATCCTATTGTGAAACAAAAAGGCCATTTCAGTAACTTGAATAAGGGCTCAAAAAAAGTATGTAAAAGCGTAGAATAGGAACATACCTTGACCATCGGGCATGCAAGCCAGCGACCTCGTCATGTACTTCAGGCTGCTTTCCCTCTGTTGCGCCGGCGTATCCATCTTCCTGATATCGTATATATGGAACAGCCGGCTCGCCATCGCGACGACGAGGGTATTATTGACGTGGTCGATGGCATATATACGTTCTGGCGTTTGGTACGTGTTTTGTTGAGGGTTAGAGGCTCTGGGGTCCCAGAAGCGGAGGGTACGGTCCCATGAGCCTGTGATAAGGGAATCTAGTCGGTAAAAGCAATATCATTAGCGCGATTCACGAAGAGGAAACACAAAGAAAACGGACTGGTTGAGTGGGCGAATGTCATTGAGGAGATGGAATCGTTATGGGCGCCAAGGTTTGTTATCTTCTCCGTTGAGAGATCCAATCTGGAGGCAAAGATATGATGAAATGCCCTTGTGGAGCACGAATATAGCAAAATGCACTCACTCTCTGACCGATGTGTCCAAGCCACCACTGTAGGCGCGCGATCCATCTGGTGAGAACGAGCATGCGAGCACTGCCGCGCGATGATCGAACTTGGCTTTTGCTTCGCTTTTCCGCACGCCGTTCTCTCCGATTTCATAAAACCGAACTGTCTAAGGGAATGTAAACCGGTTATTAGTGGCAATAAGGCCCAATTGTGAAAATGAACCTACCGTATCCCACGAAGAGACGAGGAGTTGATCAGGGTTGGTGGGTGAATAACGAATGGAGGAGATGCTGTCGAAAGGTGGAGACGGGGGAGTTGTATAGCTTAGTTCATCTGAGAAGGGAAATCAATACAGCAGATAATAAAACAATGCAATAAAGACGTACCAAAGCTCGACATTTTGGAGAGAGAAAGGTTGGACGGGCCGAATGGCGTTCATCGCGTTCAACAGAGGGTATTTGGTTGTATATGTTCTGGAGGTCACAGCCTTCCGCATTAAGCCGTTCGGTTGCGTCGGGTCAAAATTCGTGTTGATGCATGATGACTTGCGAGGCAAGTTGCAGAAGGGCTATAAAATCATAAAAATGCCACTGGAATGCATAAGTGACACTGCGTGAATTCTCTGGTGCGGCTAACACAATCATAGCGGAGATTTACAAGCAGTTTGCTATAAATTAGAAATGATTTACTTATTCTTGATTTATTATTACAGTTACACCATTGACCCACGTAAACTTTCGCCCAACTCACTGAACCCATAGTGTACGTCGGCATTCTCGAGCCTCGTCAACGCGATCACCGCGTTCACAGCACCGACCGCTATCCCACGCCTCGCCGCGCTCAACAGCTCCCTTCCCGCCCACCGAACGATGAAAAACGTAGGCACTACCACAACTAGCGATGCGAAGATCATGGAGAAGTATACGAAGGGGTTCCACTTCCTGTGGATGGGAACATCGAAAATGGAGGCGCGGTACATGTAGCCGAAGGTAAATGAGAGCCACAAGGTGAGGAAGAGGAGGCTGGAGAAGAGGGCGAGGAGATGGCGTACGACACGGACGTGACGCAGGAACCAGCGGAGGACTAAAAGGTGAAAGTAGATATTAGAACAAAGTCGACGAGGAAATACACGATGCTTACCTGAAAGCGGAGCTCCCATGGCGAATATTTCTGCTCGCTCAAGGAAACGACGGACAGGAAGGGGGACGTTATCCCCCAGATCTTCCGCTGCGGAGCGCAAAGACGCGAAGAGGATGGCACCACCCAAGACGAACATGACGACGAAGATACATTCGAGCAGGAAACTGACTGATCGATTGTAGGCACGAAAGATGAGCGGGAGCTCGGTTTCGGTGAACCCATCTTTCGGGCGGTCGATAGCAAACCACAGGGACATCAGCGTCAGCGAAGCGACGATGATTATCAGCTTCGAGGTTCCTTTAAGGCCTGAGATGGGTGGTACATGAGGTCTGCAATTTTCGTAGATGGACAATCATGGGCATTGGGACATACCAGTGCGGACAACATAAGCGCGATCTCTGCCAAAGAAGGCTGACCACAATCCAACAGAGTTGTTTTCGTATAGCCCTATGAAGTAAAGACTGAATCGAAGAGCAATTTATTAGTATGACATCTCATTGAACGTACAGCAGAGTACGAACATTGAAGTAATCACAACTCCCAGCACCCATTCAACCCAATTCGCACCCGTCGACAAACCAGAGTAGGTGAGGCTTGCTTTCAACATGCCGATGCTAAAGACCGTGGCAGACACAAGGAGCCGATACGACGTGACGATATGAACTGACTCTGGTTCATTGTGATCCATTTCTTCTGAGCTGTATTTCGGACACGGTACCGCGAACAATCTACCTAGCAGCCACCACAATCCATCCATACAATCCGGTTTGAACAACCAAGATAGATACCATGGAACGTGGTGCAGCGGATGGGATTCGTACGTTCCAGCATTGAAAAGCCTGAAAATTACGGTATCCAGCAATTTTTCGAGGAGAGAAAGGATGGATACATACACTAAGAAAACAACAACCCCGGCTATCCATTCCAACGTGATCGGTTCCTCCGTATTTCCTCGCTGTGCTGCCACGGCTTTAGCGGTTCCTAGACATATCGGAGTAAGAAATGTGATGAACCGGTAGGGTGTGATCTTCGGATGCCATGGAAGACAAGGCGACGTGGCAGTATTGGAACTTGAAGGAAATGGGACTCCGTGCTCGAATTCGACGAGCTCTATTGCATCTGCGCTTGTCGATCCTTGTTCGGGATCTGAGGAAGGAAGGGTGGACGGCCCTCCTGATTTTGCCATCCACGCTAGGAATTCACCGGGCGCATAAAATTGTGAGACTGAATATTCATATATTCCGAGGGGGAAAGAAATCGAAATGAAATGAGAAGAATCAAGATTAATATTCAAGGGGTATGCAATTTTTTTTCCAGATATACGAGGTACTTTTATTTGGATAAGGACTTGTTAACCCTCCCCCCCCCCCTTAGCCATTCCAAAAAAGGAAATAAATTATCACGTGCCTGATCAGACCTTCCTAACTAAGACTGATCTGCTACCTAACCATGTTCGGGCCGATCTGACCGCTGACATAATGTGTCCAAATCTGGACACATTCTTGCTGTTGAGCCACAGGCAGCTCATGTGGGCCGTAAATTCATGGAAACAGTGGATAATACTTTGCAGGAACCCTCTAGATGTGTTATTCTGCCAAAAATGTACTTCAAATTTTTATTTGGATAAGCCACAACGGGACCCCCCCCCCTCCCTAGGCTGTATGCCAGCAATTGCCGGTGCACACCCCTTGTTAATATTGAAATATTGGCTCGTTACTCATGCCAGGGGACGATACTGATACTGATTCTGACTGCATTACATAATATTATGTAAGAAAATAAATCGTGTCTCTTACCGCCATCACCGCTCCTCTCCTCGCCTCTCTCGCCATCTCCCTCATATAGGCCCCCCCAAAGCACAACAAAGCAGTAAGCAACAGTTTCTATATTATCTATCATTCATTTGCTGACAGTTTTATCATCTTACAGTTACAGCAACGTCTGCATACCTTGCTGTGTGCCCCTCCCTTCTGGGGATGTGGGCCGGCCTCATTCAATTCACGAGGGATATGGTGGGGTGGAGGAGGCAAGGGAAGACCCCTGGGGGCGTCCACATTGTATGCTCTCGTTCTATTTTCTGCCCCAGTACTGATCCATTCCCCCTGCCCATTATCGCCTCACATTGCACCAACCCAGACAGTCCATGCTTGTGCCCATTCGATGCGATGGGGTGGGCTGGTGTCCTCGATGTGGAATATCCAGCTGCCATGATTGCAGCACCAACCCACTTCCTATGCATGTATGCTCACGTCCACGCAACGACCATCAACGCCGCCGTGACCACAACACCATTGCAGGACCTTGCGCCTGTGATCACGAGCTGCAAGTGCCGCCATGCTGCCAAGCACGACGCTGATGACATCCCACTCGATGTCGACGAAGAAGCGAAGGAAGAGGGGTGCGAGGAAGGGGAAAGGTACTTCAGCTGCGGCTGTTGTTATTCCTATTCCTGCTGCTACGAGCCTGACAACGCCGCAGGATAACACGTTGCGGACGTTGGCGGCCACTTCGCAGTCGCTTGCACGGGAGATCAGCATGGCATCCAAGTCGATATCTGTCTGATCAGCATGGCATCCAAGTCGATATCTGTCTGATCAGGCTCAATCAAGACCACCTCGACCAAGACCTCCAACACCTCATCGTCATTGGCACGTTCCAAACAGCCGTTCGAGCCAGTGTCGATGTATGCACTTCCTACGCCGCTTTTATCCCATCCTATGTCTCTGCCTCATCCTTCTCCTCCTGCCAGTGTCGTCGCTGCACCTGCTCCTGCTCCTACACCTGTGACCAAGAAGCCGTCCAAGCGGAAACTCGGATTTGGCAAAAACAACTCTGACAATCTGCACCTCCTGCACGCCGGATCTCGCTTGTGGAGGAAGTCACCTCGCCGCTGAAATCGCTGGACCTGTCGCCCTCGTACGCCCTCGCAGGCTATGGCCACCACTGCCAGCAACATGACGAGCCTGCTGATGGGGTTGAATGCCCCACCCGCGCCGTTGTCCCCTGTTTCGGCATTCTCTTCCAAAGTCGAGGAGTCGAGTCATCGTCGTCCCCTACCTGGAGTCGAGGGCATCGTGCCCGGGACTTGCCCGTGCCTGCGGCTTTGGACAGCAGAATGGTGGAATAACATGGCAAGGAGGTAGGTATGTACAGTAGATGGTGCATACCTGCCAATGGTAGGAATGCCTGAGGCACGTTTAACGTGCTTCGAAAAAAATTTCCTTAGTTTTTTTGTAATAGATAGATAGATGCAATATAATATACAAGTCATCATCTACCATTGGCATACTGTAAGAAAATCTATCTTCTTATTTGTTTCTCACTCGTTGATCTAAGTGATAAGTATCCAGTGGCACTGCAGGTTTCTCTAGAGAGAAGAAAATCATTGATGAACTACAGCGACTAAGCGAGTATCCAGTAAGCGAGTATCCAGAAGCGAGTATCCAGACAAACTAGCTCAAAAATTATTTTCTCATCCTCAGGCCATCGAGAACCTTCCTTAAGCTGCTGAAGCTGTTTTTGTGGTTGGGACCCTGTTCTTAGCCAGGCTGATGTACTTGAATCATTCCAGATGTTCCTGCGATTATTTTATTTTATTATTTATTTTATTTATTTATTTTCTTCACCCCACATCAGTATCGGGCCGAAATATTGACAGGCGGCGGCAGGACCTCCGAAAATACCTTATTAGGTCAGATACCAGTTCACCCGAAATCGCGGCCGAAGGCCGCAAAGGTCAGATAATTTTTGGCAGTGTTCACCCATCGAGAACCAAAAATTTTCACTCAGGTAAGGTGCTATTGTTCACCCGAAAGTTGGCCCATTGTCCAAGGTCAGATGTTGTTCACCCGACTGCCATGAGGTCGACCAACTTTGACCAACCAATGACCGCAACTCTGGAACCGGCAAGTTATTAATAGGTTTGGGCCAATATCCTATATAATGTGTACTCGGTGGCTTCGTCCTCCTCTGCAAATTGTTAGAACAATGCAATAATTAATGTGTACGTTGTTGAGGAAGTTGAATTCAAGAGCTGTCTCTCTCTCCCTTCCGAAGACTCTACCGTCTGTAAATTCCAAGTTCAGGATGTCAGAGCCTCCTACATCCAGCACTGTATTTCTCTACTCAGGTTCTCCGACTCCAGCTCCCAGTAATCCCAACTCAACAAGTCTTCATGACTGGATAGGAAAGGAAAAAGCCTACAAGGATGTCCCGACATTTGTGTCGCAAGAGTTGCTTCGAAGAGTTGCGCTTTCAGATGTCGAGCAAGCCTTTCTCCCAAGCAAAACACTTCCAATTTCCAGCCTCCTTGCAATTAAATTCACGCAAGTTCAGACACTTACTCTGGTTCTTCCTGCTTCTTGCTTCTCAGAGAAGGAGCCAAATACACTACTCAACGCCCTTCTCGAATGGCCACTTCCTTCTCGCGAATATGTCAATAAACTTCGAGACCTCGCAGGCCAGGCAATGCTCGATGGGAAGAACTCTATCAAAGAATGGACAAGGAAAGATAAACAAATCTATCTACCATTTAGCTCCCTCACATTCTGGTCATTGCTTCACGATGCTCTCGCAGCAAAGATATCTTGGGAACGCGGACTAGGTTGGGTGAAACAGCAGAAAATCCCACCAACTTTAGCGACCCGAGTTGAAGCCGTAATAAATCGAGTCCCTTGGACTGGATCGGTCACTTCGCTAGGCGGATTTCTCAGCAGCATTACAGATATGGCATTATTCTTGTCCCGTGAAATGCTCTCGGATAGCCATGTTGATTTGATGTTGGCTCGACTTGCTGTTCGCGTCTCGAAATCCCATCCTGACAAGGATTCAATTATCATTGCCCAAACAGAATTTGGACAGGCTCTATCTGGAATACCAAAGTACAAATCTGCCTATCCGCAAGGCGCTCCAGATTGCCTGATTAAGAAGGCATCTCAGTTACGAGGTTCGACAACGCCAATATGGATCTGGTCCATTGGCCACTCCCCGCCTCTCCATTATGGCGCATATTTTGTCGAGAAATCCGCAGGAGCATTAAATGTCAACTGGGGAGACCCAATTAAACGCCCACAGCCGGCCAAGATAACCAATGGTCTTAAAAAATGGGTCTCATGCCACTTCCCTGGCTCCCGAGTTTCGTTCTCTGAGGATCTGAAGTGCGCGTCTCAAAATGATAACTATTCATGCTCAATCATTGGGATTAATACCCTCAAAAATGGCCTGTTTGGGGATCCTCTTTGGAGCCCCAAACAACGCGATGTATTACGCATTACCGAATTTCTCGATATCATGGAGTATCATGCGGGAAAACTGGTGTGTACAATTGACCTAAGGCTCATAAGCCAACTGAAGCTGATGTTCGTCTTTCTAGAATTTTCGTCTCGTGCATGGCAAACTTGTAGCAACCATACAGACATCCATATCCACAATGGAGATGGAAAACCCTTTTTCTAACGGCAGTCTGAGCTCAAATTCACCAACAGACTCAGACTCAGGGATCGAAGAGATATCACACCTCCAATCTGGTGACAGCACCGTCAAAATCTCTGAGTCGTCAAAAGAGAATCAAGTTACCTTGAGCATTGGAATAGCGAGTTCAACTTGAACCCAGCTGGAATTTCAAACAATTGCATATTCCAACAAACCTGCATCTACCACCGCCACCGTATCCCCGTTATCTGATTTAAATGTTAAAGGTGCCATTCCTGTGCATGGCCTGAAGCGCACAGCTAGCGCTGCAAGCTTGGCAGCCGATTCTGAGCCTTCAAGCATGCTTTCACCTCCTAAGAAGAAACGCGCAGCTCCGAGTCTTCCTCCAGGGGATAAATCATTGTCGCCCGAGACAGTCAGTAAAGCCTTAGCTCCAAAGTCCTCGAAAATCAACAAATCGTCTGTGAATAAATCATCTAAAGTATCCAAGACTTCGGTGACAAACGATGGCGAGGAAAAGAAACAGGGACGAACAATGACTTTGAAAAGTTCCCTAAATGAGGCTGTTCGAACGGGATCGTTTCAGTGGAATCCCACACAGCTGGAAAACTATAAATCAAAGCTTCAAATCCTCGATCCACACTTCGAAATTGATGAGACCAACCCCACCCTCGCACGCCTTGTTAGACATTCGAAATGTTCAGAGAATATTACCATGTCAATGCCTTATGATACTGGTCGCTTCAAACAGCATTTGCAGTCATGCAAAGGAAAGAAGAATACATCCGCTGCAGCCAATACACGGACTCTAGATTTTATGTTTTCTTCATCACGACAGCCAGGCATTGTTAAAGCACCAGGGAAATTCAAGGCGTCTTTTTCATCAAAAGTCATCAAGCTCTGGCCTTGCCCGGGTCTCAGAGCAGTAGACGATGAGCGAATCACACAATATCTCGAACGCACGGAGTCTGGATCAGGTGGAGGTATTAGCGAGCGTATTCTTGCAGAGGAAATGTTCGGAAAGCAATATTCGATGCTGGATTCATCTCAAAAGGAGGCAGTCACATTGAAGCAGCTGCAAACGCACCGCTGGCGACTTGACCACCCCCGCAAACGCATTTTTGCAATTGGTGAGAAGAAATGCCTCGAGAACGTCGAAGGAGAGAATGGCGATCATACCACCGTCAAGCCATGCACTGAATGTAAAGCACTGCTTTCCATTCAAGCTTTCCGCACGGCCATTGTGAAGCATGTACCCGAGAATAAAAATCGCCAGTTTGTTCCTCACCGATATCAAAATGCTGCGATTGGGGACATGCATGTCAGAAACCGTGGCCTCGGTAATTTATTATCCGAAGTAAATCTCCTTTTCATTTACAGATATGCATTTACTTATTACTTATGTTTTATAGGAGAGCGAAGACAACATCTTTTTGCGTTTCGCGCGCCAATTTGCGCAAGGTAAATTTGAGAAAGATAATGTCTTTATTGACATGATCAAAGTCATGGTTGCAAGAGTAGAGCGCGAGGAAAGAGGCCGTGGCATGCAAAATATGCAGTACCCTCCTGCATTTGACGAATGGTGCCATGAGCTTTTGTGCATCAGGCCTGAGGCATATCGCTCATTTCAGTTGGCCTTTGGCGGTCGTACAGAAAGAAGCTTCCTCCAAATCCGATCGTCGAAGCCATCCTTCATGCAGGGAATAGGTGCCCAAACCCTCGAGAGAGCAAGGCAGTATTTGAAGGACTACGGCTATCCTTCAGATGGACCACTTGCAACTGGTGTCGACGATACAAAGCTTTTGGCGTGTTTTCGGCCATACTATGACGGTTCTCAGAAGAAGTGGTTTATGGTTGGGGGAACAGGCGAGCCCATGCTCGTCGCAGATATTGAACGCCTTCAAGCTCAGATCGACGAAGCAAAGGACCTTCAAGCGACAAAGCTGCGCTTGTGGACTATGAGTATTCCTCTTCCCCGGATACCCCCTCTCATCCTTGCGGCAAGCCCCATTTCTTCCAAAAACAATGCTATACAACTAGCAAAAATGGAAGAAAGTCTACTTCAACTCTTAATCCATTCCAATCAGAAATTCAATGTAATCTCTCTTGGCTCTGACGGAACAAGTGTGGAACGAGAGGCTCGTCGGGAGTTAATTCGTTCTCAGGTTGCTCAGCCAGTCCATTATCACATTCAACATCCAGCTCCCGGGAGCTCGCCAATTATTATAGAGCTTCTAAAAATCGGAGAGCAAATAATGGTCTCGATCCAGGATTCCAAGCATCTTCGGAAGACAATGCGGAATAATGCATTCACTGGAGCCAAATCCCCTGTTCTAGGTCGCTTTTTGATCTGCTATCAGCAGGTTTGTGACATCGCCCTCGCCACAGACTCACCAATATATGTTCGCGATGTCAAGAAATTGGACCGCCAAGATGATCGCGCCGCAGCGCGGTTGTTCTCTGCATCTACTCTGGATTTTCTTGTTCAACACAACTCTGATAACCTTGGCTTAATTGCCTACCTCTTTGTCTTTGGGGATATGGTCGACGCTTACCAGAGTCGTACAATTTCACACCTTGACCGAGTAAAGCTTGTTCTGCGAGCCAAGTTCTTCAAGGAAATGTGGAAATCTTTTCTCTCGGATGCTGAGTATAACATGAATCGTCATTTTATTAGCCATGAAGCTGACGATATCATGGACATCGTAATTAATGGGTACATGGGGCTCATTTACATTCATCGCGACTTCCTCGAAAGCCGCTTTCCTCTCCTTCCATGGATGCATGGAACCGAAACCAACGAGCACGTCTTCGGCTTTCTTCGTGGTATGATAGCTGATTTCTCGATGCTGGATGTTCTTCGCTTGGTACCAAAGCTCGGGGTACGGCTCATGGCAGCCTGTAAAAGGAAGAGCTCGAAAGTTGACTTCAAAAAATGCGCGGCTGGTTACTCACACACGTACTCAGATGCGGATGACGCAGACCTCCATTTTCTTTCCTTATTTCCAACTGATACAGAAATTGCTTCTACGACCAAAGATGCTTACGAGGAAGCTCTAATGATCTGGGAGTTACTTGGCTATGATCCAACCTCGAATGTCGGAGGACTAGTTTCTAGATCACAAGCCATGGCCTCCAAGGATACCGATGATGAGATTTCCGATGACGAGGAAGAGGAGGATATCGACGAGCAGGTATCTGATCGACAAGAACTCCAAAATGCATTGGATGCCACGGCCGCAGTGCAAGCCAAAGGGTTGCCGTCAAACCAGACTGACGACGCCCTCGATGAATGCGGTTACGCAGTGGCATCATTAAATATAGCAGACCTGGATAAAATGTAAGTTAATTCTATATTCATTCTTTCAAGTCACTTACCATTGAACAGAGAAAAACTCCCCGAAAATGACCCAGAAGCGCTAGACGAGATCAAGAAGGCATTATCACATATTCTGGCTACCATATCTGCTCAAGGTGCTCAAGGTGCAGCCGCCGTCGATGAGCTATTGCGTTCAGCAGCTGGCCAAACATCGAATCAAGATATCCCTATGGACATGGATTCGGGTTCAGCGCCTTCATCGACACCAACATTAAATATTGAACGTACAGATCTCTCGCAACTGGTCGCGATGCGATACAACAATCAAAGCCGAGAGTCAGCTGAAAGCACACGTACAAAAGGTAGCGAACTTACCGGTGAAGCAAAACCCGGTGCCAAACCCCCCACAGAACGACAACTTCTTGCCCGAAAAATATACGAAGTCCTTCGACTCGACGCAGAGCAGGGCTCAAGTACTGGATTGAATCGTCGTGTACGACATACAACAGCTGCCACGGGAGCCGATAACATTCTGACAGGCAACGCAGCAAACGCCCAGGCTGCTGCACGAACAGGAGCTGCAGCGGTAAGCTGAATCATTCTGACTGAGATCCTATATGAACTGAAAACTTACCTTTACCAATCAGGTTGTCGCGAGGCGAAGAAAAGAGTTCCTGAATATTGAACTTGGCGCAGATTTAGCAACTGCTAAAGTTGATTTAATCTCGAAGTTGGCTTGTGGGGTTTATGGCATTGTGTTTGTTGAAAACGAGCTGATGATTGGGAAAGGTGAGGACAGTTTGACGAATTTCGACACAAAAAAGACAAAAACTAATCAAACTCACCAATAGTCCTGACATTATATGAACGTGGTGGCGGGAAGACTGCAAAACACGGCCTAGTGTCTGAATCGAGTTCGGTTGGTTCGGTTTCATATCTTCCTATACAGATCTGGCAACATCACCGTCAGCAACGTTTCAGAGCAGCCTGCGGAGCGACAAGGAAACTTAACCTGCCTCGCTACGCTCATCTCCCAGCAGCTGCTTTCCTATACTTCATTCCCGATGGCTCAATCAAAGTATTAGAGGAAGGAGCAATGATTGAACTGGCGGCAAAGTTTTTCGACGAGATATATATCAAACTTTTCAGGCAGAAGGTCAAAATAACCTTAGCCGTGAAAAAGTTGCTGGTGACGCGAAAGAAGAAGAATACCGATGAGGATGAGGACGACTTGTCAGCGAAGAGGACCTACGACGACGACGTGTAGATTAAGATAACGATAAGAAGTGTGTGAAACAACGAGGCTTATGATTAATAAATGATTTAAAATCACCAATTAATTATAATTATAATTATATATACAAAACCGAGGTCAGATATTTTGTTCACCCGACATTGCGAAATTTTGGAGGTCAGGTTGGGAATTCACCCGAAATCGGGGCCCAAAACGAAAATTTTTGTTCACCCGAAAACCTAGAAATTTTCGGTTTTTTGTATCTGACCTAACAGGGTATTTTCGGAGGTCCTGCGGCGGCGAGGGATTATCGATTATCACGTGACATATCTGCTTCTTGTGTCAACATTGTCGACAACGAGTTACGCGGTACGACGATTCGGACGAAGAGCAGGGGAGAGCTGCCACTCACGCTGACTTTTCTCTTCGGCAGTCCCAATCATGGACGGGGAATTAAATTCTTCCACTATCCCTCTCGCGTAGGCTCGGGTCGGCGCATTTGGAATTTATTCTTCGATATAGTAGTACATAATGAGAGTCTAGTACCGACCTCGCCAATGGACTCAGCTTGAAGTGGACTCTATAAATGCATCTGCATTCTATTTGAGCCGTTTCTGTGTATGTTTTCCTGTGGAGCTGAATCAATATCTCCCAGTTTGAGTCTTACTACTTAGTTCGCGGACAGTGGTAAGCTCTCTTTCACTGAATTTTACATGGCCTTGAACCCAGTTTGCAAAGCCCGAGTCCGTCGAATGGTCTGGAAAGAATGCTGCTAAAAATTTCTACCGTTGGCCTGTTGAAAGAGGCCCTCAGATCCTGAATATTATTCACATATAGATCTTCAAGCCCTGGATAAAATCCACGATATTCATCAGAACGACGTGCAAGCGACGGGTTTCCATTCTCTTCATAGTTCAGTTCTACATAGTCTTTTTTTAAAATCGTCTGTTTTTTTCACATTTACCTCAGGCAATGAAGCTTTGAAGGGCTGTGTATCTGCGATCGTGGTTCAATTAACCACATGACAATGAATGGAAATCCCACACCTCGGCCGACTCTCTCGGGCCACAATTTTGTGGCCTCGAATTTACATGTAAAGTCGCCCATTGTCTTCGCTGACACGAGGCGCAAACGAGGCCCCGATATGGTCCAAAACACCAATACCATATATATTTTCTATTACCACGGCGGTCGTTTATAAGGGAAAGGTTATCTTACCGCTGATGGTTCAGTTCCTTGACCACAGACAAAGCACATCTTCGACGTCCAGCAATGCCACGACATCAAACCTTCCTGAAAAATATGCTCGAGTCTAGGATCGAAATTGAATATCGCGTTCATCAAATCATCTGTGGTGACGACAATATTGTGGATCTCGCGTCTGAAATCATGGCCACCGCGGCGAGGCGTTCGACTTACGCAGAGAGGGCAGTCCCCGTCGTGGAGATGTTGGCTGCAGATCTACGTGAATGGGACCCGGAATTGGCTAAAGATTTTCGCCATCTAATCTCCGAGCGGTCGCTCTCCGTCTTCTTCGATTTCTGGCAGGGAACATTTGATGACAGGCCTCCTTTAAAGAGAGTGCATGCAAAGGCCGTTACAACTCTGGTCGGGGGACTCATCTCCGTGAAGATCATCGCATATGATCGGTTCAAGATTTGCGCTTTACTCTTAATTGAGAATTTTCAGAGTCTCGCACACCTCTCTTACGTTCTTCTGCTCTTTGAAACGGCAACGGCATCCGATTCATTCATAAAAGAGCCGGCATTCCTTCTGAAATGCCTCGCAATCCTCCAAGGACGATGTAGGCAGGTCTTCCGCTCCAGCTCTGTTTCTCAGGTATGTCTATTGTTTTTCAGGACTCCTGCCATTCGGACTTACCATGGTTGCACTTTCCGTCCAGGAGGAAACTAAGCTCACCCAGCTTATATATAATGTACTATTCGGAAAACAAACCGCACTCGCATGACTTTGGACACATGCTAATCCTCTATTCTTCGAAGACATTCATGGGCAATATGTATACTATGCCCGTTTCTCTGAAATACATGACATAATACATTGTTGCTTTGGATTCTACGACCTACATAAAACGCACACTGTATCATGATACGGAATGTGCCCATGGCCTCGAAGTGGGATGCCACATCGCTGTTTACACAGTTTTCAGTAAAGATTAGGATCTAAACTTTGAGTATAATGTTCGCACCTGGATGTACTCCAGAGACGCAAGAGCTGCACTTTCACGCAATACCTGGAATTGATCGGTACTGCGGAATTGGAGCGCATGATCTCGTAAATACTCTGCGGTATGGGGCACCTTTGAAGCCTTTGGCAGGATTAATGGAAGAAATTGCAAGGCCACTTGTTCTGAGTGAAGGGATTTCTCCGACGGTGAAACTGAATCGGTGTCTGAACTGCAGCACAAGTAACGATATGTGTAACTTAATATCTCTAATTCCACAGCAAGAAATGGACACGTACGTTGGAACACCAAACAAGAACCGGGCCATCCTATGCGCCAGCACCGCGTACTTGTTCCCGTCAACGCAGTCAGCTCCTGCTCGCCGTGCGTCTAAAAGGAAGTCGTTGATTAGACTCAAGTCGCGTGTTCTGGAAAATTGCCCTGGTTTGCCCAATCTGCTCGAGTTTCGAAAGCGAAAGAGCTGCTGATCGGCCCATTCTACGGTATAAATTTGGTCGGGCGTCATGTTGAAGGTCAATATGTCAAATAACTTGTCTTCATGTGTATTAAAGAATCCAGTGAATGTCAGGGCCGCAGACAGAGGTCCCCGAAAACTTGGCGGATATCTTGAAAATTGGGATCGCAGCCAACCATTATAACGGTCGAAACAATGCTGATACAGCTCATTTCTGGGATCTAAATCATGCTATAACACGAAGGAAGTCAATACTTCATCCGATTTTATTACAAGACCACCCACCTCGCCCACGAGCCAGTCCAGGAACGTCTGGAAATATCGAAGAACGACATCCCACTCATACATTTCGACCTCATTTGTAAGACATTGCTCAAAATTGAAGCCATACAAGTCGTTCAAAAGCTCCTGAGTAAGGCGCGACCTTATACAGTGCCCCACAATGTACTGAACGTCGTCTAACACAGCAATTCAAATCACTGGCCGGGTCTTCGCCTTTAAATAAATGTCACGTACATTGCGACGATACTTTTAAAGGTGAATCAACTTTACTGCTCATGCATTTGGTTAGAAAAAAGACTCGACGTACCACCCGGGCTCCTGGAAATATGTTGCATACACTTCCTTGCGAGATACGCATGACCTGTCTCTGCATCGATAAAGAGATTGTTAGATCGTGAACGATCCAGGAGGAAGTCTCCGAGGGATGCATGGTATAACGATAATGCATCACGTTCATGTACCGGGAACTTGAGGATAGCATGCAGGTCGCATAAAATGATACTCATATCCCCACGGCGGTAGCCAAGGTTATCTTCGATACCTGCTGGACTGATTCTTGGACTATTCATGTTCCAGGAACTAATCTGCCTTCGAGTCGGAAGCGCGAAGTCGAGGAGGATGAATGTTAGTACCTCGAGCACTTTTTCGACGTTGTCAGCGGATAACAGAATTTGACGATAAAGAGTATCCAAGACAGCAAAGGGTCTGTCGTCATTTGGGTGTGACAGGCCGAGAACAACCCGTAACCTTTCCTCGGGTCGATGCCGGTGAGATTCGACGAATTTTGCAACGGTAGATGCATAGATAAACTGTCCAGAGGACTTCTCGACAAGATACCTAAGATCCGGTTCGCGTGGCCAATCGAGAGGTAGGTACATCCTCAAAGGGTGGTCGGTTCTGATCTCACTGAACTTTGAGAGAAGAAAGACTCGTATGTCGTCACCTGGACGGTAGGTGTCGTCGAGTGCTAATCCTACCATCATGGAGCGCAGGGTTTGGGAATTAAAGGCTTGTCGAATATCGAATTCGGGGCGGCTTGAAATTATGAAGGGCAAAGGAATAGATAACTGGTGTATCGAAGATGAGAGCGTGTTGAGGATGTGCCGCTGAGACGGACCATGACCGCATTCATCCAATCCATCGATGATAATAACCATTGGCCGCGACCGCAGCCGGGCCATAACATCCTTCTTCTGGGTAGCACGGTTAAGGGGATTGACTATGAGCTCCTGCATCTGGGTAGCGAGGGATCGAGTATAAATGGAAGGGTCTCTATCTATCGCTTCCCCAACGTAAGTGCGCAGCTCTGGAATGAGGATGCAAAGTTGGTAGGAGAGCGTCGAGATGAGAAATTTATCATCATTTCTTCCGGGCGCTGCGCGCGAGAAGAAGAAGCTGGCAGCAAGGATACCGGCTTGATAGCACATCTCTGCGATCGTCTGTGCTATGGCAGATTTCCCAGATCCGGCTGGGCCATATAGCCAGATGAAAAGACGACGATTCCCGGGATCCTTGAGCCAATTCATGAGTTTGTTCAGAATGACCTTGCGGGTACCAGGGTGACACTTAGGGGGATCGTATCGCTCAGCAGAATTGTGGAAAGCGCCGGGGGTAATGTTCTGAAGCAATTTTTCCCAAGCTAATATCGACCTTTCGATGTGAGCATCGTTTACGAGCACTTGAATCACGCACCTTTTTCACGAGGATCAAGCCCCATCATGTGAGAGTATTGACTAATATGATGATGATTCTCGACAAATGTTCCGCCCGTAATCAGGATGTTGCGAGAGTTGGAAAGCATGGCGGTCCGCGGAGTTCTATAGGTTCAAGATCATAGATTCGACCTGATTCGACCAAAGAAAGGAATGCAGTTAACTCTAGACATGTCAGTGATTTCTGGGGTACTGCACGTGGATGATAAACGGACCGCTGTAACAGGTGAAGAATATCTAACTCGGCCGTCGTGAAATACGAACAGCTAAATTGATAAACGACGGAACGACTCTGATATGTTGAAGTCGCAGCCAAGCACAACCAAGCACCGGGCCGCACAACCGAACAAGGGTAATTCCCAACATTTTATCGATCTGTTGGTCTTCCTCACTCGTGGCCATCTCCCACCTCCATTGTTTCCACAGGTTAACCAACCTCTTCTTGCTCGAACAAGTTCACCTCGGACTTCTGTCGCAACTTCTTCTCCTGCTGAAGTGATCGATTTGACGTTGGACGGTCGCAACTTGGTCGTAACTTGGTCCGCATCACCTTCACACTGGGACTCCGAAGTTCTCGATGACATTGTTGGACGATGCGTTATAAAAGGTAGACTGAATGGTGAAAGGATAAAGAGGATTGAATTTGCATGGTGTGTTCGTTCGTTCGGTACGTTCATGCTTGATTTCATCTCATTTCATTCCGTGCTCAATTCATACTGATTCATATTTATTTTCATCAGGCTCCATTGATTGGTTCGCGCCTACACTCATGGATATTGCGAATGTCGCGGCGTCATCGTCAACTTCCTCTACTCCTTTGGATCTTCACATCTCCATCTGTGTTACTTGCTTGTGCAACCCAGAAGCCGTACTCCCGATACCTAACTGCGACGTCACTATCATCCGACCATCTGTATACTGCGTGTTGCGCGATTTAACTGATCCTCGCAAACCAGTTTCGAAAGGCGAGCTGCCGACAACCCGTCCAACCTCCTCTGATGAATCAAAAAAATCGAACGTAAACGTCCGCTCGAAATTGCCATCTGTGGAGGATGGAGGAGGCCTCGCCGTTTGTGCGAATGGTCCTGGGGGTCTGATTAGGGAGGCTGCGAACGCCGTCGCCAGGATACAGATGTCGGGATGAGGAGAGTTAGGCAGGGTTGGACTGCACACGGAGATATTCTCTCTGAACGGCGAATATCAGCTTTATTTTGTATGTATCATATATATCATGTAATATAAACCAACTGCTCTCAGCTTTATCCGTGCTTCAAGATAAGGCGACTGTCAAACATAAAAGATACAAAAACACGAAATACCTTGACGGCCGTCGTGGTGAGATAAGATAAGATTAGCCAAATTAGGAAACTGTTCGGGTGAGTTGAGTTTCCACAGCCCTACTCCAGAACAAAGAAATCTCAAAGACAATTCGAACACATACCTGGACGACGATGAAAAATGCAGCTGCTCAACCTACCCCCAGAGCTCATCGTACATATCCTCTACGAACTTCCTCCATCTGATCTCCTTGCGTGCCAGCTCACGAACAAATACCTCAGCACCATCATTGGAGAATCTGTGGTTTTACAATACAATCTCGCTCTAACCATGGCCAAGGCCGAAGATAATCCCTACTCCTACGTCAGAACAGCTCAGGTCACTTCACTCCACCGAGGAAGCATGGGCGTTCTTGCGAACGGATTTCACGACGTCGGTATACCGCATTGGTGACACGAAATCAGTCTGGACTCGGAGTCTATGACTTGACGGTGGGGTGTATTTGCTGAGCGACATGGGGCGTACTGGCCTCCGTTACCTGAAGCTTCCAGGCAGGGAAGGGGAAGACGCGACGTGGAAGGATGTCAGCGCGGGAAAGATGATCGTAGACATCGGTCTTTGCGTATACGAAAACGACTTAATGGCCCTCGTCATGAGGTGAGGTTTCATCGCTCTTGACCTCTCGAAGTCATACTAAAGGTTTTTGTACTGCTCGTCAGGGACACGCAGGCTTACCGAGACGTTCGACATAGAGATCGACCTTCTCGAACTCTCAACAAAGAAACCCCATCCGCAGGCGCAAAAGAACCCAATATGTCATGAACCACCTTGGGACAAACTTGCTGTTGGAACTGAGATCATTAACCGTTGTAGACCTTTCACGCTCCATATCGAAGCTACTCAGGTCTCATATTCCTCAACGAAGAACTCATCTTGCTGCCGAACACGGGCACAAACAACTCTCTCGATATTTTCCGCATCTCCAAAAAACCCACTCTCGACTCTCTTGAACAGATCCTTATACTACGACTGCCCGTACTCGCGGATGGGCGCATCTTAGGTGGAATATCCTGTCGCGCAGAACCCAACCCCATCAGTCCAGAGTCTTATCCAGCGATGAAGCAACGGACGAAATCTCGCCAGCATGCAGGAGCTGATGCCGGGAATCCAGACGATCTCTTTCCACAAAAAGGGTTCCTGATGAAGACTGAAGCTTGAAGACGCAATCTGCCTTTTCGAGCTGCGGATTCACGTTTTACAATTGGTCATGTTGGCTGGCGGAGGCCTCCATACAAACTTCCAATTTCGGCGTCGGTTCACGTTCGTGGTGCATCGGAGGGCACTACTGGACGTCGTTTCCAAGTTTTGCGATAACGGAACACCTACGGAGACTCTCGACAGCCCTCTGCACCCGTCGTCGTCATCAGAAGTGATGGGTCAAACTCATATCGGCGGAGAAGGACCTGCAATGGCCACTACACGTCAGGCTCAAGCGAAAACGTGGAAGGCTTTCCTGAATTGATCCAAGCAGCTCGATGGGCGCCGTGGGGCCCTCCCATCACCCGCTGGTTCAATTCTGACTCCATTGCTACCCATTGGATTACCACCACTGCAGGTCAGCGCTGCGTCCGGATGCCAAACACCCCACGCGAGGATGGCGACCGTTACTTCGTACTCGATTTCAACCCAGAAAACGTCAAAATGATGGCGAAGTGGTTGAAAACTCAGCCTTCTAGTATGGTACCCGAGGACGGTGCGAAAGAAAGGTTCCATGACGCTGAGAACGGAGGGCGAGAAGACATAGGCGATTTCGAGCAGCTTTCGAATGTTTTCGTGGACGAACATATGGAGACAGAGGAGCAGGAAGAGGAGGCATTCATCACACCTGACGACGCCAACGCATCTTCCTTGTCGACTCGGGCTCTCTCAACCGCGCAGGTCATCGACGCCGAATCAGAAAACGAATCTGACGAATGGGTAGACGCTGAATCTGAAGTATCCTCCGTCGCAGACGAGCAGGAAGCTCTATCCTCCGACGACCCTTTCGACAACGTGCCACCCTCAGAGTTATGGTGTGCCACTGAACCTGGGCAGGTTGGTTCCTCAGAATCGTTTGCGGTACCTGTGTTGAGCGCATTGCCGTACGTGGCTTGTGCATCTATAGGAAAGTACAAGTTTGATGGTGTCCTGCTGGACGAGGAGCGAGTTATAGGCATACATGTGAGTTTTCGTTCGTCCTGGACCGTGATATTCGTTAATAATAACTCTTACTTCTTGCCTTTGATTCGTAGACTTACGCTACTGGCAACATTGAACAAATCGATATACATCATTTTGGATGACTCTCGATTGACACGTATGAGTTGTATGTACCAATTCATCCAGTTACTCGAGATAATGTAAATTACTAGCTCCTTAGCCTTGTGGCCATTCTTTGACATATTCGCACCAGAATTCTAGTCTACTCATCGCTGCTACTCTTTCTTTCTGTTAAGACATGATCACATTCAATACAGTACATGACTTTAAACAAAGACCTTGTCAGGAGCGCAGCATTTGTCAGGCGACGTAAAACTTGGAAGACTCCAAAAGATAAATATCAATCCTACAAATATCTGGCTGAAGAACCGAATTCACTTTCTCGACGCAGCTCCGTTCCTCACCCGCGTCACCCACTGGCAAGCCAATGCAAGCATAACGGAGGAAGGCACATGGGCCTACGAGCCCAGGTTTCCCAGACGAGGTTCCGGGTACAAGCAAGTGATACCGTGCCATGTCATTTCGTCGTTGAATCATGGAAAGTGTGTCTTTTCTGTCGACAGAGCCCGCATTGAGCTCCTGTAAAAGAGGAAGGATCTCGCCCGTCGCTATCTTTTCGATCGTCGTTGCGTGGAGGTACATACCGCACGGCAAGTGCAAAATGCGTAGGTTTCGGAGAGCCAGAAAGTATGTCTCCAAAGGATGGCATGACCTGGCACGCTTTTGCCGGACGTCATACTTCAGCTTGAAAGGCGGGAATGGCGAAGGAAAGGGTGGACCAAGTTCAGCGATTTTTAACGTCTGCAACGTTTGTGTGGAATAAGCCAGTGTGTTCAGACACACATCCATGATGTCGAAGTGTTCTCGGTATTCGTCACTGAAGTTGATGATCAAATGGCGAAGAACTGGGAAGCGAAGAAGGCTGAACAGCCGTTGGTCGAGGCTCGCATCATGGAGGTTGAGTTGGAGGGCTTGAAGACATGGCATATAAACTGTACCGCCCAGCCTGGGTAAGAGGAGAGCATGAGGCTTGCGTTCGAATATTATGTGGAAAACCCCTTCAATGAGGGAGTGGGCTGTACGACGCATTATCCATGTGAACACGTTTGGCGGTATGATGATCCCGCCTAGATTGAGGGTCAACAACTGATTCCACGGTATGCTGCAGTCGATGGGGTGCCAGTGGATGTGAATATTGTCAAGAAAGCGTAGATGGAATTGGCGAATTCGGGGCGACGACTGAATCGGTGTCTGATTCGGGAGGAACGAAGAAAGGCGAGTTGAGAATTTGGCGATAAACGCGACGTCCAAAAATTCGAGTGAATTGAAAGTCCTTCCTGCAAGGTTTAGAAACGCGTCCATATCTTCTTCAGTGCAAATGAGGCACCTGAGAGCTCTAATACGGGTGATGTTCGGAAGGATGATGGACTTCATAATGCTGATTCTGCCGCGCCCAAACACCATGTCCTCGTGTCGGGTCGGCCTTGCGTCGCCTCCAAACAGAGCGATTGGATTGTGTACAAAATCGAGGTACAGCAGATTATTTCCACTTCGTCGCAGGCATGCCTCCGACATCTGGAGGAGTTGTGAAGTGTTGCTGAAGGGACCGTACAAAAAAGCGATGTGATCCCAGAAGGATGATGTGGACATGAGGATATTTCGCCACTTCGCGCAAGTGTGACCAAGGACACGTCTCGGTTCGGTGGGTGGCGGGGGTAGTATCACCGGCTCGGACACAGAAAATTCGAGGATGCGGCGTACAACAGCATCTGGGAAACTCTGGATGGAAACGCTCATCGTGTATGGCGGGTTTGGGTGAATTTGGCGACGGGTGACGTATCAGATTGCTGGGTGTCGACGTTGTCGTTGTTCTTTGAGAATTGGGAGAAGAAAAGTAGGGGGAAAAGGTGAACAAAGACGAATAGAATGTTGTTGACGTGTCCTATTTTATTTCTAAACAAGAACACCAGTAAGTCGCTTAATGATAGAACGGACCACAGAATATGAACTTACCGCCTGATAGCAAACGAGAGGGACAATTTTCCTTCGAACGGGGAGAGGAAAGGACTTTTTAGGGTGGTAAAGAAACGAGCAAAAAACCTGCGCCGTGAGGGCTGTGGCTGTTTGTTTCAGAAACCTTATTTTGAGGAAGGTCAAATTGAAAAGACCCCCAAATGGTTGCGTCCACCCTGCCACTTCAAAATGGTAAAAACCTGCCCCAAATACCAGTTTTCTCACACACGATGCCCCAAGGCGAGCCAATAGTACCCCTTCCCGATGTAGTGAGTGCTTCGTGGCTTTTTATTCACATAAACGTGGCCGTGGCATGGAATAAGTCAAGGGTACCTCCAATCCGCCACTGAGAAAAGGGATTCTGCTTGAGAGTTTGAGGTAATATACATGATGGATCCATTGGCGATGTTGAGCATCAGAAGTATAATGTACGCGTCAGTAAATAGAGGTTTTGGTGGGTTCGGCGTACTCAAAAATTTCCTGATTACTTGGTACCGGACGCCTGGTATTAAACAAAGTCTCCGGAAAGGAGGGTTGGGCAGCGTATATATTGGGTAAAGGAATGAAGCATACTACATTTTTTGGTCCCTCCGTGGCCAAGAGAGCTCATTACTTGCGACACTGTACTTTGTAAGGCACCGGAATTCGCCGAACTTCACTGACGCATATGGTAGGAAGCCGAACAGGCCGACAGTTTCGAATACGATGGCAAAATGCTTAAGGTATCGGGATCGAATACTATCGTATACTCGAAAAGCCTGCCTATGCATGGCTGCATCTCAGATATAGAGATATAGAAATGGAAACAGTCGTGAGAAGATGGCCTTCCAGTTGGAATTTAACTTATACAGGCAAACTATAAAGGGGTCTTCATGGACTTACGCCACCGATCCATACTCTTATATGTCGACATCGAGATTCGAGAACGGCTTTCACGGAGGATAATAAATATTGCCCAGACGACTTCAGCATTTAACTTCAAAATTTACGCAGCCACAGAACTGAACTGTGGCAAAACCGCCCCGTAGACTTTTTTGTCGACGGCCGTCAGGCGGATGGCCAGCTCCATCTCAACGTCACACGTGATTTCTTCCAGAACAGCAGCATGCTGCCCGACTTCAACCGCACCAACCAATCCATGAGCAGCGACGGTAATAAATTCGGGGCCGCCGCTCATCCCATTCAACCTGGTCAAAATGTCGGCGGCATTAACAACTATGTCTTGGCCCCCACCTCGGGTCGCAATGTCTACTATACGCGAACTTCGTCAATCAAACTATTAGGGGACTGTACCCTAACGCGATTGGAGCGTTGCGTGAGGCCCTGAACATTAACTTGAACTTATTTTTTCAGTGCATAAACGGCTCGGGCTACACTCAAATCTTTCCCACGGTCAGAATTAAAGACATCACGACATGTATTCTTGGGAAGGAAGATCGGATAAGAACTTATATTAAGTATGCAGGATATTTACATATGTGAAATCAATGCCTTTGATCAAGCAATATTTCCCGGATGATCTACGTATTACAATTTTTCTCAATAAGATGTCTCTTAGTGGGTTCTACAGCCATTTTTGAATTCGCGCCCGAATAGTGTAAGTACCAGACCAAGTATGGAACTTATTGCCGAAAGCGGAGAATTGAATTTAGGCGGGCCTAGCCGGACTCCGGGACTAAGTAGTGGCGGACTTTCAAAGGCAATTTCCGACTTGCGTTCTCTTGCCTTTTACTATGCTCGAATTGTCAATACGTTGGAGCAGTCCAATCTGACCGGACTCGGGATAGCAGAGGCTCGGATACGCGTCGAGCAGGCAGTGCGGTGTCGCGTCGCACGCAGTGGCAAGAGGCAAGCAAAGATGGTTCATCTACGAATGCGGAAGGTGTCTACAAAGGGACATGCACAGCCTCGATGCTATCTAATCTATCTATCTAATCTAGCCGAGGACTCTGCCAGACCTCACTACTACATGTGCCCACCCACACAAATGCAACGTCCTCGTTGCATCAGGAAAGGCCTGTGTCATGGTCTCGGTGTCGAAGGAGGAACCCAACCTAGGGTTTGAAGAACACGGCTAAGCTCGGAAAGTCGAGGATCACAATCCCAATCCAGAGCTGGCGGAAGAAATGGAGCTGTCTTTGGCTGAGGTGCTGGTGTGGATGGATGCAGATGAGGATAACGTGGGGTAATGGGATATATTGAACGCGAGGTGCAGGTACGCAGTACTGGAAAATGAACAGGGGGGATTGGTACACGTCGAGCGGTTCGGTAGCATCGTCGATTTCGGTGTCGTATTGTACTGAATGGCTTTCTTTCCGAACGAAGGCATGAGAGATCGCGAGGGGGTTTAATGAGCTGAATAATTGGAATGGAATTAGAGTCGTCGGCCCAGCTAGGTTCCGAAGAAGGTTGTGGTATAGATGTCGGAATGGATACCGCGTGTTTTATCGGAGTTGAAATGGAGGAAATAGGAACAGGAGATAGTAAAAGAGAAGGGGTTGGTGTTGGTAGAGGGATTGAGGATACGGATGGGCTAGTCTGCAAGCCGATTTCAGAAGTAGTGATTGACGGCTTCTCAAATGACTCAAGGAGGGGTAGTGGAACGTCAACGGCAGACGGGGTGAAAAAAAATGTCATCGTCGGAAGGTAAGTCAACTTGCACGCTGACATCGACCTGGTGTTTGCGAGCGGAGTCCTGGTATTTGCGTTCGTCTTCAATTCCAGATGTACGACCAACCTCGAAAGCGTGGACATACTCATCATCGCGGGACTCCTGTGCACGTTCCGAGATATCCACAAGTGCTTGTTGGGTCTCTTCGTCGTATTTGGCCTTCAGTTTCTCGATGGCATCTGCAAATCCCCGTTCGAAACCGGCTTCTGACCCGTCTCGGTAGGATTCCTTGAGCATCCGGTCGAAGGTGCTTTTGGCAATGTGCACGTTCGAGTCCATTGTTGTTGGAGGGGTTTTGGTTTGGGAAAAGGGATATGGATGTAGCGAGGCCAAAATGTTGAACTAGAATATTTGTGTCACGAAGACACAGGTGGTGCGTGATTATACAGGCACTGAACAGTGGGGCAGTAGAACCAGGTCGCGAAATAAACAGGCAGGGCTTGCAAGCTATCACCGAACAGGTTCTAGATAGTCCAGGACGCGTGAATTGCCGTCGTTGTACGCGAAAAGTCTCGGAAACAGAGGTTTGCTGGCAAAATGAAGCTGGTGATGTGCTCGCGAAGGCGGTAGCTCGAAAGCCTGGTATCGAATCACTCGGTTGTCACCAGATGGAGCAGTCCAATCTGACCGGACTCGGGATAGCAGAGGCTCGGATACGCGTCGAGCAGGCAGTGCGGTGTCGCGTCGCACGCAGTGGCAAGAGGCAAGCAAAGATGGTTCATCTACGAATGCGGAAGGTGTCTACAAAGGGACATGCACAGCCTCGATGCTATCTAATCTATCTATCTAATCTAGCCGAGGACTCTGCCAGACCTCACTACTACAACGTGACCCATTTGCAGGAAATCGACGAATACCACAGATTTACCAGTGTATGGGATCCTCGTACGGCCGCGTGGCACGACTAGTTGACTGAGCACGATCTCTGGTTTAGGAACTTGAAGCGATATGAGCATTCTTATTCTCCAGCACGGCCATTGACCTATCTTGGCCAGCTGAAGCCATAGTCGAAAACATCGTCAAAAAATCCTCGGGCCCGTTCATATACACATCAGTGGTGATAAATTTCGTGTCTTCGTCACGTCACCACCCCGTACAATGCCTGGAAGTTGTCCGAGGCATACGCCCTGCTCGCCTCGATACACCATTCGCACAGCTTGATGCACTGTACATGCATATCTTCTCGTGTGTGGAGGAAATTTATACTGCTATGCTCGTACTCGGCTATGCGATTCTCGCGTCCGACCTTGCAACTATAAATATCGAGAAATTTCTATCTGTGGGAAAGGGAGATGTAGAGATTGCATTAGCCGACTTGAAATCAATTATTGTGGTCAGCCATTTCGGCGAAATTGAATTTCTACATGCGTCTCTACCTGACTTTCTACGCGGTCCTGCTCGATCTCACAAGTATCATATCGCTCATCCAAACAGGCTTGCTGATTTCACCCATCGCTGGCTTAAACATTTCAAATTTAGTGCCTCCACCCACCGCTTCATCATGTCCGGAAGTGTTGGTACGACTGATCATATATTTTCATCCATTTCATTACTAATTCAAGCTACATGCCTTTCACCGAACAGGTGTCCGTCGTGCAGCAAGAGAAATGATCGAGTATCTGGAACTTCAACAAGCCATTTTGGAGTTTTTGCCCTACTTTCGTCGATATATGTTTTACGGCGGGATCAAACAAATGTCACAATTGCTCTGTTGCATTAAAGCACTAGTAAGATCCATCAATTAACATGAAGCATTTTTAATCTGACAAAGTTTAACAGGATTTTCAGGACGAACATAGAGCGTACAATCAAACTCTCGAATTAGTCACTCGGATGGCCAAAGACTGGGAGCCGGATGACTACCGCTCCTTGGGTGAACATCACAATATTTCTCAAATCCTCGTTAAACTCGAATTCGAGCAGCAAGCGCAAGGACCCAAGCCTGCAGAAAAACGCAAAAAAAACGCAAGAGAGCGCAAAAGAAGGCGGATGGGGGACAATTGTCAAGAAGCGGCCCCCGCGCAGATTGTTGGAAAGGGTATTCAGGACGTAGCTCAATGACAGAACCTATAAGGGGTCGATTCTGAAGTCATGCTTTAATTTTTCCTACTTGCCGTCTTACACCCTTTGTGCATTTATTGCCCGGTTGGTAGTAGGAATAGTCAAAGGTTTTTGTCGTTTTACTCGCCTCATTTCGTCTGCATCTAAGGCTTAAGCATGTCCTGTACTATATTGTTCCATCCACACAGGTGGACAGGGTGCGTAGGAGTCTCCCCAGTAGCCTTCACGAGACCATCGAACGTTATCCGCCCTCTGTACGTGCCACTACATGGAACAGTCATACTTTTCACCACCGTCCAGTTCATGAAGATCAACATCGTTCAAATCTCTCAACTTGGCGAGCCGCGTCAAAGATCTCTCAACAAAAAGAGGCCTTCACGCCATTCAGATCTAAGATTACTGTTGCCCCACACTTAGATCCCGTAAAGCAGTCGGCGGCAGGATGAAGGATTCGAGATCATGGCTGGCTGTTATTTCTTCAACAGCGTATGAGCCCAGCACGCACCCGCACCCGCACAGCGCCATCTCCTACCTTCTCTTGGGTGTCTCCAGGATGTCAAATTAGCGAAATTGTCGGGGCTGATATTACGACGAAGGATCCGGAATGGTATACGTCGTAATGACCTATTGTTTCAGCAAAGGGGCAATCAGTTTACCGAGGATGCCAAGTGAAAGCGTGAAGTGATCGATGCAACTAAGCGTGAAATCTTTGATGATTCTGTGCGCGTTTTATGTATTCGCGAAGTTCTTGGAGACCATAGTAAGCGAAGAGGTTTGGGTGGCAGAATTGGGGAAAAGACCCAGGTCGAACATTATATGCAAATAAGCAAGGGCACAGCCAAAGAAAGCTGAACGCAAGGACCCGACCTAGAAGCGCTCAAGACACGATATTCTCGACAGCAGATAGCGAAGTGTCAGTCTTCCATTCCCTGAACAGAGCCTCGACTTCCCTGAGAATCTCCACAATCGTCCCGAACGACGACGGCGACGAGCCACCTCCGGAACACATGGATAGCAGAGAATGAATGGGAGATAACGTCAAGCCAAGCCAGTGCATGCTGATTTTCGCGAGAGCCAGCAGAGGAGAGGCGATCCATGAAGGGAGTGTCGAGGATACCTCCGTAAAGAAAGGAAGCAAGTTGAGCGTTAGTCGGGATCAGAGGAAGTAACCTCGAAAGGATCTGCGAAAGCGTTAAGGTAGGGGGTTTAAGAAGATTGTTTGAGCATACCATCGAGATTGAGAACCCTACCTCGTCCGCCTTCTTGAGATATAGCATATATTGGCCTAGACAATAACGCCTAGCCCCACAGCCTCGCCTCATGCACGAAATTAACCATGCGCCCAACGCCTGACGCTGGCCTTTGTTGCGTCCAGTAGTTCATCGAGTTCATAGGAGTAGGCAATGACGTGAGCAGAGCCACATAGAGTAGAGCAAGGAGTTGTGTGTCTTATGCAGGCAGGGAGAGGGCCGTAGGAGAGGTTATGATATGCGGAACACCAGGGTGTCTGCGCAGGAACTGTGGATGCTTCTCTTTGAGCGATAACGACAGGGGCGGTCGACATCGGGGACGACTTGAGGACATTGAGAGTAAAACTGAAGCCAAAGGAGAGGACGAGTGAGTCAGAACGGAGAGGATAAAGAGTTGGCCAACAGACCTGGTGGTGCATATACATCCGACACGTCGATAAGGAGGCAAGGACTAGGAGTTTGGGCACTGCAGATAGTAAGATCAAAACGTCGTAGGACAGGAAGATGCGGCAAGGTGGAGAGAGATAGGTTGGAACGTATTGTGTAATATTTCATGTCCCCGGGGCTCTGAGCCTTTTGAGAAAGAGGTTGACGCGCTGAATATGAAACCGCTGAAGATCTTATGGGTTGATTCTGTGCTAAGGGTGGGTGGAGGTTAGCAGGTTATTCCGCACACACCAAGTTCTTCAGGTTTGCTGTCGAGAGGCCGTCTTCTTAGGACTTCAAATTTTCGCAGTCCCTTGTTTGAATCTCTGGTAGCATATACGAGAGGTGATCTTGAGGGTTATGGAAGAGATGGTAAGTACGAGCAGCGCCGGAATCCGGATCGTGCCTGTCGTGAAGGATCGCTGACGTGATACGGTGTACCACCGCGACCCGTGCCTGCGCGTCCCTGAATTGAAACCAAATTGAAACTCTCTCTTGGATAAAACTAGGCCACCCACACCTAGGACATCCACCTCACAAGCACGCTGCGACATTCTTCGGTATCCTCTCGCTCCCTGACGCGCTGCCTGTGCATATCTCTCCAACGGTCCTCGACAACGCGCAAATACCGACTGGGCCGCTGTCAAGAGACGAGAAACTGTTCTTCCGGTATCTCAGGGAGGTGGAGCACGCGAGCGCCGCAGACAAGTCGGGCGTTATTGATTTTGTTGTGTACCTTCTTGGTCTGTTGGGGTATGACTCAGACGCTGAGGGTGATCACACCATATTTAAGTACAAGGGCATTGCGTTCGAGATGGCGAAGAACAGAGTCATTGCGGAGGCCGACATATGTATGACGGACGATCGGAGTTTGTGCTTCTCGTACAAGTTAAAGCAGAAGACCCGGTGTGTTTTTTTTTTTCTTTGGTTTTTCCTCGACTTTGCAATAACGAACTAGCTAACAAATCCATATGATGTTTTATGCAGTTCTCCAGTTTATCCGCTGACCCGGTACCCGGGCTCTTCGCAGTCGCCATCGCCGTCTTCTCAATTCTCAACCTTAGCCGCTCACACACAGGCCTTCCCCCCATCCGGTCCAAAAACATCGCCGGCATAACCATCGCCGGGTCACCCCATGTTCTACCGCATACCCGGCAGCACAAACCTTATTACCCAGTAGCCACGGGATCCTTCCCCGACCAGACCGTCGTGCAACGAAGTTCGTCCCGTCCATCCCCGAGAAGGACTGGTATTTATTCGAGGGTATGCGCTCACTGGAGAGCCAACGAGTTCGACTCCCAGAAGTATCCCTTCTTCACCCAATTCAATTTTTGTACTCGAGCAATGACCACCTCTTCAACAGACCGGCATGGATAGATTTGTGACATGACCTCCATTGCTCGACCGTGCCAGGTTCCAACCTCGCCACTACGCACTGGGTCTAATCGTAAGAGGGATCGGGCTACCGAACTACTAGATTGCATTTTCTTAGTTGTTAATACTGTAATAAAGATGTTTCCGTCTCCTTCCCCTTATCCCGAGAACAGTTATAACAGTGGGATCTGCATAAATTAGATCACGCTAATGTGCGCCACACATACGTTTCAAGTACCGCACATTTGAAATGTTCCCCAATTTCGAGTTCAAGTTCAGATGTGCCCAAACGCGGCTCGAGCAAGGTACGGCGCTTCCAGCTCCTTTATTTCCTCCTCAGTAAGCCTCACATTGACGGCGCCTATAGTAGAGTACGTTCAGCCATGAGGCATATGTCAGTAACTTGCATAAAGTGAACGACAACGTACCGAACAAATCAGTCAAGTTGTCCAAGGAAGTAGTGCCGACGATGGGCGCTGATACTCCTGGTGCACCGAAAGCCATCCGTTATTCATCAGTGGACGTGATCCATGGGACGGTTGCAAGATTCAAGATTCCTGTAACGTACCAGATTTGGCCATGACTCACGCCCATGATAATTGTGCCATGCTAATACTCTTCGCTTTCGCGATCTTCTCCACCCTGTTTACCACATAAACCGGTCATTCAATAATGAAACCATTACCATTTAAAAGGAGATGCGCACGCATCGACGATCTCCCCAGTGCCTTTGTTGTTGATGTACCCTTTGATCATCCTGCGTTACGCTGACGGGGGTACATATCATTGAATAATCAATAATGGGAATGGTAATTAAGATTGAGATGGCGCACCTATCAACCTTTCCACGAGTGGTATCGCCCATGGCATTGAGAGGCCGCGTGAGCAGCCCATGTGCCAGGGAGACCGGGGAATGGGTCCAACGCCAAAATGCTATTCAAGATTCGGGAATCGAAAAACGTTAGTAAGCACTTTGTCATTAACTTCGGATTTGAAAGCGCACACCTTCAACGTCTGGAGCATCTCCCTCTCCTCCTCGCGATAGATGAGGTTCTGCATCGAGATGAATGGCGTCAAGTTGGTGTTGATCATGTAGTCTTGAACGAGCACGTCACTCTGGTATTATAGTCGAAAAGATATGCAGATATGTACGCACTTTGCATTGCATCGACTAATATAGGGAAAATATGATTAGCGCTTGTACTTGAAAATGGCCGAGGATCGTGAAGAAACGCTTACATTACCAGGTCAGTGAGCTCATCGACACCGTACAACTGACCGGCCCTTTTAACCCAGTGACGAGGTACTGGGCCGACCTGGGCACAACGGTTTTCGAGGAGGCGGAGGGCGGAAAGGGAGAAGCATTTGCGCAGGCGATGCGAAATCTTGAGGCGAGCTATTTCCAGACAGAGCTGAATGGAGGCGGAGTTGGAGGCGGCAAAGACACAGATGACGGACGGCCAAAGCCCTGCCAGGCAAACGGCCAATCCCCCGACACTGACTGGATAAAGGTATTGGCGACCGTCGCTTGGCCTCAGGGCCGTCAATCGCATCCTGGGGCACGCCGTATTTCCCACCGTGCAAGCACAACACGACAAGTGGATAAACGAATGGGTCGCAGCCAGAGGCGACGACATCCCATCCGACGGTGCGAGGACTCAGACGAAGTGGTTGAGCAGGGGGGCTGAACATCGAATTTGAGGACGATACTGCATGGAATGTCTCTTTTCGAGTGATTCTGTGAGCCTGAAGCTGCAAAGGGCCTGTTTGACCAAGTCAGCGGTAAGGTGGGAGTTGAGATCTGCCAGTCGGGCGTACCATGGAGAACTCCACATAAACCGCGTTAGATAATCATGGCGGGAGATGGTGATACGGTAGAGGTTTCACGTTGATGATGGGTACGTCGAGGATGAGTTGAGGACGGGGAGGTTGGAATTGACGCTGAAGGAGAGATTTCGCCCTTTTTGCATTGCCCCTTATGCATTATGTCCAAGCAGTTATTCAGCTGCAGCGGGCCCTATGCTGGAGCAATGCAATCAGACCGGACTCTCGGAGGGATGGACCTGGATACGCATCGAGCACGCCGTGCGGTACAAGCGTCGCACATGATGGCAAGAGAGCATGCACCGTCTGATGGCATCTAATCTACCTATCTAATCTAGGGTGGTTAAGAAAGTTACTTGTGCAACTAACTTATGCCTGCAACACGTTAGCTTGTGCTAACTTTTGGCAGGCAAGTTGATTTGTCGCAAGTTACATGTTAACTTGGCACAGTGATCATGCCCGCAACAAGTTAACTTGGCACAGCTCGCTTGCGCAGTAAGTTGGCTTGGCCCACCGGCAGCCGGCTACATGTTGCCCTCGCCTGACTGCCGATCTTGTTGCCGTCTGCGTACCTTTACTTACCTTGTATTAAGTTAGTAGCTACCATTATATAGACCACAAATATACAAAATTACATCTCAAGCTAGGATTTTAAGTTGCAAAGCTGACCAGTTAGCTGGTGCATTCTGTAGAACTAACTTACAGCTTGAGCATGGTGCACTCGACTTAAAAAGGCTAACCTGCATTTGTATCGGGTGCATTCCCGTGGAAATGACCATCTTTGTATAATAATTACACTCTTCCACGTCCACCAATAGCATGAAAAACTAGATAGATCATGTCTTAAAGGATTATTATCCCAGGAAAAAATAAAATTCGTGTGAAGTTATGACATGAATTAGCAGCCGTACCAAATGTCACACAAGTCGTGCGCACTTACGCGTGATCCATGGGCGCTTAACGGGCGCTTGCACGAGCACTCACACAGCATGCGACAACTTATGTCTGTACTCACTTCACAATAACCTGAGTTACTCACTCTCATTCACCCTCACCGACCTTCACTCACTCGCACGCACTTGCATGTACTTGTACGCACTCACTCACACACTTGTACGCACTCGCCCTAACATGGACGCACTTGCCCTAACTTGCACGCACTTGAACGCACACATACCACTTGGTTGTGATTTGCACAAGCCAACTTGAGCCACCGTGTTGCATGAGTTAGTAGAAGTTAGTCTAAGACTCTAAGTGAGGGGCAAGTTGCAAGTTAGATTGTCGTCGGCGTGGGAATAAGTTGAATATTCATCCCCTGCACCGGCATCTCGGCCACTGCAGGCCGCAAGTTAGCAAGTTGACCCGGAAAAGTAACTTTATTGACAGTCCTAATCTAGCCGAACTCCCTGCTAGACCTAATAGTAACTGTCATAACGCCGCTGTGTCAACGTGTTCCGGAGCATCCGCGTCCTGGATTGGAGCCGAACCGTGACAGCGGTATATATTGTTGGAACTTGGTGCCAGTGGTGCTTTCTAGTGCTCTATGAATATCTGACAATCATTATCGGAGAGTCGTAAATGTAGTCATGCAGCCATCCAATTTTTGCACCTCTTAGTTTGTCTCGTGAATGCAGTTCCACCACATTGGTTGCGCTCTAATTATACATCTGTATGAGATGAGATACCGCCTTGAGTGAAACAGGAAACTTTTCACAGCTTCATGGCATCAATGCGAAAGTTTTGCGTTCGCACTGCTCGACACTGCTTACTTGCTTCTTGCCTGCGCATCCCCTCTACACTCCCCTCATTTGAACGACAAACACCTCAACGCCCTTCGGGTGCCTCCATAGAACTCACTCCCCCGTCTCAGAATTCAATGTTGTCATTGACCAACGCCGTGCTTACTGGGGGGACATTCACTCAGCATAACGGCCCCAATAGCATCAACAGCGCTAAAGGTGAATCACAACGTTGTCCAAAGGATATGATCTAACTAATCAATAGAAACTATTAGGAGGGTTCGAGCGCCTTCAGGAAGCAGTAGCCGCTTCAGCTTTCCACAACTCTGAGCAGCACGTCGATCCCCCAAAATGTCATCCAAATACACGCTTGGCGGTCTTGCAGAAGATCATGGAGTGGATTCAGAACAGCGAGGATCGCGACACATGGATAATGTGGCTAAATGGTGCCGCAGGAGCAGGAAAGTCGGCGATCGCCCGATCCATCGCTGAGATGTGCGAACGAGTGAAGCTGCCGTTGGCCACCTTCTTTTTCTTCAGGACGGACCCGACTCGTAATACATCCAAACCACTGGTGGCTACGCTCGCCTATCAACTCGCTATAAACTTCCCGCTCACACGCAAAATTATTGTCGAAGCGCTCGACCGCGACCCTCTTGTCTTCGGACGGTCATTCGAATCGCAGCTCAAGGCCTTGATCATTGAACCTCTCCTACAGATCAGGCAGCAGTCTGATAGTTCAGCCAACCTCACATCTCCATTCCTAATCATACTCGATGGTCTTGATGAGTGCGATGGCCGCGATGTGCAGACCAACATCATCCACGCCATTTCAGACGCTCTACGGGACACAGGTCTTCCCCTTGTATGCCTTATCGCCAGCCGTCCCGAGCAACAGATCAATATGGCGTTCGATTCAAGGAAGGTGACCAACATTGTTACACGATTGCCCTTGGACAACACGTATCTTCCTGACGAAGACATCCGCCTCTTCCTCAATGACAAGTTCGCCGAAATCAAAGAGAGCCATCCGTTCAAGCATCTCATTGACTCGTCTTGGCCACCCAAAGACGTTGCTGAAAACATCGTCGAAAAATCCTCCGGCCAATTCATATACGCATCAGTGGTGATAAATTTCGTGTCTTCGTCACGTCACCACCCTGTACAACGTCTTGAGATCGTCCGAGGCATACGCCCTGCTCGCCTCGATACACCATTCGCACAGCTTGATGCACTGTACATGCATATCTTTTCGTGTGTGGAGGAAATTGATACTGCTATGCTAGTACTCAGCTATGCGATTCTCGGGTCCCACCTTGAAACTATAACCGTCGAGCGATTTCTATCTTTGGGCGCGGGAGGAGTAGAGACTGCATTAGCTGACTTGAAATCGGTTATTGTGGTCAGCTATTATGATGAAATCGTATTTCTCCATGCGTCCCTCCCCGACTTTCTACGCGATCCTGCTCGATCTCAAAAGTATTATATTGATCCTCCAAAAAGGTATGCTGATTTCGCGCACCGCTGGTTTGAACATTGCAAAGAAGCCGCTGGCTCCAACATTTCTGAATATGTTGGTACGACTCAATCATATATTTCCATCCATTTCACTACTAATTCAAGCTACATGCCTTTCACTGAACAGATAAATATTCGGAACATCATTCACTAGAAATAATCCAGCATCTGGAAGGTACTGGTCCCACAAATGAACTTCAACAAGATATTTTGGAGTTTTCGCCTCGGCCTACCTACTTTTTCTACATTTCACCCCTCCACACGATCAAACAAATCTCACAATTTCTCTGTTCCATCAAAGCACTGGTAAGATCGATCGATGAAAATGAAGCTTCGTGTAATCTGACAAAGTTTAACAGGATTTTCAGGACGAATATAGAGCGTACAATCACCAGCTCGAATTAACCACTCGGAGGGCCAAAGACTGGTATCCGGATGACTACCATTCGTTGGGTGAACAGCACGATATTTCTCAAATCCTTGTTAAACTCGAATTCGAGCAGGAAGCGCAAAATCACCAAGCCCGCGAGCGTGAGGCCTGCGAGCCGCAAACCCATCAGCCGCAAACGCAAGGGCTCAAGCCTGCAGAACAACGCAAAGGGAAAGAAGGCGGATCGGGCGGATCGGAGACAACTATCAAGAAGGGGGCTCTGCCCAGATTCTTGAAAAGAGTATTCAGGACGTAGCTCGACAGAACCTATAATGCGTCAGTTCTGAAGTAGGATGCTTTATTTTATTTTTGTACTTGCCGTCTTACACCTTTTGTGCGTTTGTTGTCTGGTGGGTAGTTGTAGTCCAAAAAATCCTCGTTTTATTCGCCTAGAGGCGTCTATATCTAGGTACATCCCTGTACTGTATCGTTCCATCCACACAGGTGGATAGCATGTATGTACGTACTTTCACGGCACTAAATTGTTACGCATGCGAGAAAAAGGAGCCCGGGAGTGCTCGTAGGTTATGATTCATGACTGTCAAAAGCCTAGGCAGGCGGGGCAGGAGAAGTTTGCGCTAGCACTTCAACTTTCTCTCTGGTTGCATTGCCAACTCTCAAGGAATTCGTCTCTCACCGACCAGGCCTAGATAATCAAACACTAAAACACAATATAAGCCCCACTCAAAAATATGCGCTTAAACTCTCCTGCGGGTATTGATTATTTTTCGCGTCGTTCAAGTGGCGCTCTCGTTCTCGAGATAACCCAGCGGACATCCTTTATAGTATAATGTCTGCCCAGGAGCATTCGAACGAGGGCAGCTATAGGATAAAACCATGAATCGCCGTGGAACAAAGAATGGACACAGGTGGGCTGACCTCGAACCTGAACGTATTTTCTGCTCCTCCTTATCGATAGCTGAGACTCTGGACACAGACAGGAGTGTGAACGTACTCGCAGCTAGGTACTTGTAGCCTCCAGGTATTGTGACAGCCTCGACGGAGAGGTCTAATTGCGCTTCACGGAAGCTAGTACAGGCATAAGTGGGGCAGACGCAGTTGATTGCCATATCCGAGATAGAGATGTCGATTGATATACGTCTGTAAGCGAGGGCAAAAGTCAATGAACGCTGAACGAAAAGAAACAAAGCGTACGCACTCAGACACGACCAAGACTGCCTCCTCAGATGCACGTCATTCTTCCTTACAGTAGGCAGGGCGCAGACTCCACGGAGAAGACGAAATCTCTGCCACTATTCGCGCACATACGACCTTGCGATCGCATATGTAAATCGCCCAGGACGACCGACCAATGACAGCAGCTCCCACGGATTCGACACTCGGGATGCCTAAAACGAGGATGAACACCAATAAACCATCCTTATAAAATGAAACGAGGTCAGACTCACGTTCGAGACGACCGCGGGAAACCGCTCTTCCGTACGCCACGGAGGGTATTCAGAGCCCATAGATAATAAAAACACACCGCGTTCCCTTCTCAATACATAGCATAGGTCGTCTTGGACGACCGCCACACCAACCCACACCCTCCATCCCCGGTCCATTGCATCGCATCGTGCACGAAACCCACCACACGACCGACGAAAGCGCAAATCAACTGCTATTCCATCCGCGCAAGTCAATGTTGGATCGGGTTCGCATGAGCGGGAAGAAGCGGAGTTGAGCTAAGCTCGTGCATGGGTTCTGCGAGCTAGGAGAGGAGGATTGGGAAGAAACGTCGAGGATATCTTGGAGTTGGATGTAGAAGGCGGAGGAGGAAGAGGAAAGGACACAAGATTGATACGAGTGGTAGTAACTGCGATAGGAGGTAGTGTTTAAGCAGGAGATTTGAAACTTTGAAGACGAAGCCTCAGCGACTCTTTTTGCTACGTGATTCTGTGAGCCTGAAACTGAAAAGGATATGTGGGGTTGAGTCAGTGGGAAGGTGGAGAGGTAAGAAGACAGGTCGAGCGTACCATCGAGAACACAGCGGTGTTAGTATTTCCAATAGCATACAGCGTCGTTGACGGCGCTCCCACCCGATGCCCAAGCCCGTCCAAAACAAGAGCCATTCCATGTGCACATGACAGCATTTGGTCGGGTTCGCGTGCAGGACCAGATAGGTAACAGATTGGCGCTTCGAGGAAAGAGATGGGTCGAGTTGAATAGCAGTAGGCGGAGGACTCGAAGAGGACATGTGGAGACGTATTCTGCACAGAACACCAGAATGGCATGCGGTTAAGGCTTTATGGATGGCGGAGGCTTCATCACGAAGGGCGCGCGGCAAGGATGAGTCTAGACCAGAGTTTGAAGAGCTTGAGGTTCAGGGAGAGGACGTCAGGCGAGAGAAAGTGGTTAAGCGAGCGTTTGTTTTACGAGGATAGGTAGGCTCGAGTGACGATGTGGTGAAAAGGGATGAGTCAGAGCGAGGAAGGTAAAGCTAAGGGTAGGCTGACGTCTGAAAATAGCAAGACGTGCTGGAGTTGTGTCTTCTGTGAGCTGGCAGAAGAGAGGCGGCGAAGGCTTAACGGCGCTGTCGGGATGCAGATCCGCGGCCACGGGTAGGGTCTTGAGAAGGCCGAACTTAGGTCGAAGGAGAACGTTGACCATGCGTTGGGATGGTCGTGGCAAGGTAGATCGAGGGGAAAGTAGCCACAGTGGCGAACGAACCATAGTCGGAGAAAGGGAGGATCGGACGCTGGGCGACACAGAAACTGCGTAAGACTCAAGAACAAGGGGACGAAGACAAGTTCGAGCGTACCTTTTCACATCTCAGTAGCTCATATCTTTCTCAACAAGCTCCATGTACCACACATGCACAGGAGCGCCGTCTGACTCTCCCTCCCGGATAACGTTTTCGCATATAGGCATGTTGAGAGGATCATAGTTGGAAGATCTCATCATTCCAGAGTTAGGCTCCCTACAAGAGGTGGAGGCGAAACGTTTTACGGGGATCAGTGGGAGCGAGGATATCTATTGCACCTTCTGTGACCGTACATGCAACTGATATATGCTGTGTCAGTAAGGAGAGAGCAGGGGGTCGTACAATACATAGAGCTGCAAGATCGAAACCTCGTAAGACTGGAGACGTGGCTAGGATAGGTGGGAGGAGAAAAGGCAACGCAGGAAGTAGTCAGGCAGGGCTATCAGACCCTTGGGGTGCGAGGGCTCGGGAACACGTCAAGGCAGCACCGCAGTATGGTGTCGTAGGCAAGGTGTTGGTTGGATTTCGCATCATGGTCATGCACAGCCACGGAATAATCTAATCTAATCTACGCGCTGTCAGGCGTAAGTTGTAGATAAAAACTATTTGTACTGTTGTACAGCAAGGAGTTCAGGTCGACTGTCGATTTCAAAGCTTGATACTTGAGCGTTTCCGACCCATGAAAGTTTGGGGACATTTATTTTCGGGTAACGTGGAGATCGATAAAGAAATTTTCATTCCTCCTCAAAGAACGCACTGACTTCACCCTTCCTCGGCTCCAACAAAGACCCAAACGGATGAAGGTGACGGATGCCAAGGAACGCCCATGAATTTACATTGCTGTGGATTGGAATATCGGGTTTCTGTGGGCGTCTCTCGGGGGGGAATATGTTGAACGCTCACAGAACCCTCCAAAGCAGAATCAATGATTTAATATGGTGAATAATGGCGGATCGTGGATGATCACGGAGATGGAGGGCCCAGAAGAGGATGATCGACCTCCCGCCTGACGTCCACCATCTCCGCATAGAAGGTCAACGTCAATCTACAGCCTGGCATGCTACTTGCAGATAAGCTACGCAGGAGCGGGCAGACTTGGGGATAAGAAACGGTGACGGGCCCAGCCAGCGCGCTGGAGAGAGAAAAGTTGGCGACGGGATGCCGTGTTGACGGCGAAGCTGCAAGGATCGGTGCGAGCGAGGATACCGTACGGGCATGTATCTGACGAGTTACACTGCAGACAGAAAGATCGAAACTTTGTAAGAATGCAGAAAGGGCGAAGAAAGCTAGTGGGAATTTTTCACATCCAAATGGCTTCTCACACATTGTTTTACGAATGCACGCCAAGGCAAGAACGTGTGGGCGCTTCGAGGTGCTGTGCCTTCTGTGAGCCGGCAGAGAGGATGTGGCTCCGGTTCAACGCGCTGTCGGGATGCATCACAGACATGGCCACGCGTAGAGTTTTGAGAGCGTCGATTGAGGCGGAACGTTGACCATGCGTTGGGCTCGACGTGGCAATGAAGAGCGAGAGGAAAGGGGTTAGGGTGGCGATCGACTCATTGTCGGTAACCAGGAAGAAACGGAGAATAGGACGCGAGCTGACACGGAAACTGCGTAAGACTCAAAAAAAGGGAAGAAAAGATATGTTCAAGCTTACTTTTTCACATCTCAACAGCTCAATACCTTCATCAACAAGCCTCATGCACCGCAAACGTACGGGTTCCATCCAACCCTCCCTCCCAGTTTCCAGATAACGTTTTCGCATATATCGCCGGGATACACGAACGGGAGTATGTTGTTCAGAGGATCGTCTATCGGCAGTGCAGAGTTTGTCTCGGTAGTGATACGACTCTGACGAGAGGCGGAGACCCGATGTTTCACGAGGATTGGTTGAAGCGAAGATATGCTGCGGTGAGAGTTGAGTCAGAGTGGGGAGGATAATCGATAACCGATATCGGTAAAAGGATGGCTACGTACCTGGTGCCGTACATGCGTCCGATGGGTCAATAAGGAAGAAAGAGAGGGGCAAAGGCTTTCTACACTGCAGGCAAGAAGATCGAAACCTCGTAAGATTCAAAGACATGCCACGGGGTAAAATAGGTTCGAGCGCACATACTATGTAGTCCTTTACATCTCGATGACTTTGTACCTTCATCAATCGAATGCGTGGGGTCCTGGGCCAAGGGAAGAAATGATTTGCATGCATCGTGTATCCTGTTAGCTGGCACAGGAGAGTTGGCAGAGAGCCATCGAGGACATCTTGGAGATTGAGGTAGGAGGAAAGGACCCAAGGCGAGTTGCGATAGGTGGTCGTGGTTAAACTTTACAATGAAGCAGGTCAAGATCTGGTTTGTGGTAAAATGAGGGGTTGAGTTGGAACGATAGTGTAATAGCGGAGATTCAAATACTATAAGGACCTGCCTTAGCGAGAACTACGCACACGCCTCGGCGATATTCTACGCTCCCGCCTGGATATGTAACACTTTGTTTACTGTCGGATGCACGGGCACGGGAATGAGGCCATCGTAAGCACAGACCGACCTTCTTCGGGTTTTCTAGACATAAGTACTAAGTTTGTGTTAAATTGTGTACTGCCTTGAGCCAAAATAGGCCAATAGGCACAGCTTCATTCGAAGTCACAGTGCACGTATTTGCTTCTTGTCAGAGCCTCATAGCATCCCCTCTCCCCTCCCCCACTTGAACGACAACATCATTAGCACGTTGTGACGGCACTTACTCCTCCGACTCAGAATCCAATGTTGTCGAGCCTGTCCAACGCCATGTTTACTGGGGGGACATACACCCAACACAATGTCACCAATGTCGTGAATGCAAAAGGTTCTACAGGTGCGATGGTATATGTATATGATGTCCAAAGGTTCTCTTCTTATGAGTGAATGAACCGTAGGCGGCTTCGAGCGGCTTTGCAAAGAGGTAGCCACGACTGCTTTCCACAACTCTGAGCAACACGTCGATCCCCCAAAATGTCATCCAAATACGCGACTCGCGGTCTTGCAGAAGATCATGGAGTGGATTCAGCACAGCGAGGATCGCGACGCCTGGATCATGTGGCTAAATGGAGCCGCAGGAGCGGGAAAGTCGGCGATCGCCCGATCCATCGCTGAGATGTGCGAACGAGCGAAGCTGCCATTGGCCACCTTCTTTTTCTTCAGGGCGGACCCGACTCGTAATACCGCCAAACCACTGGTGGCTACGCTCGCCTATCAACTCGCCATAAGCATTCCGCTCGCCGGCGACGTTATTGTAGAAGCTCTCGACCGCGACCCGCATCTCTTTGGACGGTCGTTCAAATCGCAGCTCAATGCTTTGATCATTGAACCTCTCCGGCAGCTCAGGCGGCAGTGTGATAGTCCAGTCACACCTCCATTCCTAATCATAATCGACGGTCTTGATGAGTGCGATGGCCGCGATGTGCAAACCAACATCATTTACGCTATTTCAGACGTTCTACCAACGTTCTACGGGATACAAACCTACCCCTAGTATTCCTTATCGCCAGCCGTCAGGAGCAACAGCTCATTATGGCGTTCAATTCAAGGAAGGTGACCTCCATCGTTACACGGTTGCCTTTGGACGGCATATATCGTGCCGACGAAGATATCCGCCTCTTCCTCAATGACAAATTCGCCGAAATCAAAGACAGCCATCCGTTCAACCATCTCATTGACCCATCTTGGCCACCCGATACCATAGTAGAAAACGTCATCCAAAAATCGTCGGGCCAGTTCATATACGCATCGGTGGTGATAAATTTCGTGTCTTCATCGCGTCACCACCCTGTACAACGTCTGGAAGTTGTCCGAGGCATACGCCCTGCTCGCCTCGATAAGCCCTTCGCGCAGCTCGATGCACTGTACACACATATCTTCTCATGTGTGGAGGATATTGACTCTACTATGCTAGTACTCAGCTGTGCGATTTTGGGGTTCTCAGCGGACATTGCCTTCATCAAGCGATTTCTATCATTGGGTGAGGGAGACGTAGAGATTGCTTTAGCTGACTTGACATCGGTTACTGTGGTCAGCCCTTCCGCTTCCATTAAATTTCTTCATGTGTCCCTACCCGACTTTCTACGCGATCCTGCTCGATCTCAAAAGTATTATATTGATCCTCCAAACAGGCATGCTGATTTTGCCCACCGCTGGTTTGAACATATCAAAGCTTCCAACCGCTTCAATATTTCCGGAAATCATGATGTTGGTATGACTCAACCATATATTTCCATCCATTTTATTACTAATTCAAGCTACATGCCTTCCACCAAACAGATATATATTTGATCAATAATTCAGGACCAGAAATACTCAAGCATCTGGATGGTGCTGTTTCCACAAATGAACTTCAACAGGACATTTTGGAGTTTTTACCTCATCCTACCTACTTTTCATCCTCCGACAGAATTAAACAAATGTCACAATTTCTCTGTTCCATCAAAGCACTGGTAAGATTAATTGATTAAAATGAAGCTTTCTTTAATCTGACAAAGTTTAATAGGATTTTCAGGATGAACATAAGGCATACAATCACCAGCTTGAATTAATTACTCGGATGGTCAGAGCAGAGTACCTGGATCAGCTCTACTTGTTCCGTGAACATCACGATATTTCTCAAATCCTCAAAAAAATCAAATCTGAGAAGCAAGCTCACATGAAGGGGCTCTTGCGTAGATTCTTGAACAAGGTATTCGGGACGTAGCTCGAGGACAGCCTGGACAGAACCTACATATGACACGTCGATTCTGAAGTCAAATACTTTGATTTTTCCCACTTACCATCTTACACATTTTGTACGATTGTTGCCTGGTTGGTATTTGTAGTCAAAACAGTTTTCTCATTTTACTCGCCTCGTTGCGTCTTCATCTAAGCATGTCCTGTACTGTATTGTTCCATCCACACAGGTGGACAGTGTATATATGAGCCTCCTTGATAGCCTCCATGAGATTCTCGAACGTTATCCGCTCTCGACACGTGGAATACTGTACTAAATCAATCAATTCGGCGGTCACAGGTCACAGGCCTACCCGATTTGACGAAAGGTCACGGAGGTCACAGCAAAAATCCCCAAAATCCCCCCGGAACAGTCATTCCGGGCATCAAAAAGCTTACAAATCTATCAAAATCGTCCAAATATAGTAATTTGACGAATTCAAAATTTCGTCAGTTGGGTCACAGGTCACACCTACTGACGAATTGATTGATTTAGTACAGTAGTCATACTCTTCACCACCATCCAGTTCGTGAAGATCAGCGTCATTCAAATCTCCAAATTTGCGCACTCTCAACTTGGCGAGCCGCACCAAAGATTTCCCAATACAAAAAGAGGCCTTCGCACCATTCAGAGAAAGAGCGGTCATTTATATAATGCAGTTCGCACTGCAGGTATTCGTGAACTTCTTGGGGACCATAATAAGGAAGAATTGGGGGAAAGATCCAGGTCGAACGTTACATGTAAATGAGCAAGGGCACAACCAAAGAATGCTGAATGCAAAGACCCGATCTGGAAGCACTCAAGACACGATATCCTCGACACCAGATAGCGAAATGTCGTTCTTCCCTTCCCCGAAGACAGACTCAACTCTACTGAGAATCGCCGCGAGTAGCATAGATCGTCCCGAATGACGGTGATGACGAGCCACCTCCTGCCTGATGCACGCCTCTCTCCATGAAGAAGTCAACGTTTCAATGTAACATCAATCTGGATTTCGACACGTCAGTCGTAGTTCGTCTACGAAGGAGCAGACGATGATGACGAGATACCTCCTGCCTGACACGCGCCTTTCTCCATGAAAAAGTTAATGATTCAACGTTCAACGTCAATCTCGATTGCGACACGTCAGTCGTAGATCATCTACAAAGGAGCAGACGGACGGAGAGTTGGGGAAGGGGCGTCAAGGATATCTTCGAGATTGAGCTAGTGGCAGAGGGCGCAGGGCGAGATTGCCACTCGAGGACGTGGTTAAGCAAGCAAGACTCAGAGAGGAGCTGTTGTAAAGGGATGAGCGTGGGCGGGAGGATTAGAGTGTAAAGTAATGAACCTCGGATCGATCTTCGCCACTGTCACTGTTTACTAAGTACATGCTACGGCGATATTGGAGGCTTTCTTGCTGAATAACCTTGGTGTTGGTGTCACGATCTAATACAGTTTGTCGTCGGCATGTATGGACACGGCCGCGATCATATCCACCATACGCCCAAGGCCCGATGCCGCCCTTTTTGTGTTCAGTATTTCATTGGGTTCGCAGGAGGAGACAATGAGGCGAGCAGAGCCAGATAGAGCACAGAATTTGTGTGTCTTATGCGAGAAGGGGGATGATCGTAGGAGAGGCCATGATACGCGAAACACCAGGGTGTCTGCGCAGGGACTGTGGATGCTTATCTTTGAGCAATGACAACAGGGGCGGTCGACGTCGGGGATGAGTTGAGGACGTCGAGGGTGAAACTGAAGCCGAAGGAGAGGATGAGTGGAGTAAGTCAAAACGGAGAGGATAAAGAGTTGGCCAACGGACCTGGTGGTGCATATACATCCGACGCGTCGATAAGGAATTTGGACACAGGATCAAAAAACCTCATAGGACAGGAAGACGCAGCAGGGTGGAGAGAGATAGGCTGGGGCTTTTCGCCTTTTGAGAAGGAGGTTGACGCGTTGACTATGAAACGCTGAAGATCTTATGCATTATGGGTTGATTCTGTGGTAAGGGTGAGGTCAGAGGGGAGCATTTGCTCATCAGTGGCCGTACAGGGACCAAAGATTAAGTACGTAAGCCGGTCAGACGCAGTTATAAAGCCAATTCCGTTCACGACGGCAGGTCCATATCCTATATCATTGCCATGGAAAAACCAACTTCGCATATTCTATCCTCGATCTCCTCTGAGCTCAAGCGTGATACATTTGTTTGGTCAAACACGTTTCCAACTCACCTCATCATCGGTGAGATACGTTTTCCTCACCTGAATGGTCTTGAATGACTAACGCGCCACGGTCGACAGGAATCAACCAGCGTCTCACGCCTGTAACTAGCGCTCTTATCAAAAGATGGACGCAAGATATCATGCAGGCATCATGGGAAGAATTCCACCTCTGCCCTGTGGAAGTGAACACATGCGGTGTCTTGACATATGGAATCATACCCGCCGGACCTGAGATACCCATGCTATCCACGGATCCCCTCCCCCCTGGAAACTACGGCTGGTATTTCCCTGGTCAGTCCTCACTGCATCGTTTAAAAATGTCGAACTCGATCTTCTCATTTACAGTGTGGCTGCAGACAACGCCTTCGATCTATTCCATGTTGAATATGCAGTCGTTCAAAGCCATGCAAGCGTGCCACATCCAGAGACCGAACCATTATCTTGGAGACGCTCGCAAACTTGTACTGTTTTTCCTACCAACGTCGACTTTATATGCTGATGAACTCTGATAGTTTGACGTTCCGTTGTCCGTCCGAACCCAGGTGTTGCAGCGTGACAAAAATCGCTGCTTGTTCACCGGATCAACACCTCGAGAGTCATCCGAAGTGACGTGGATGGTACCCCCGTATTTCGCTTGGTTGGTCAGTCTTTCGCGAAGCTAACTCACATTCCTCAACTGAATTAGTGCCTTCAAGGCCTTTCCTGATACCTCGCCTCGTGAGACTGCTGGTATGAGTTCCAAGGACTTGGAAAATTCATCAAACGTGACTCTGATGCACAAGGATCTCATCCCATACTTTAACGACAATGCGTTCGGCGTTGACATCGACGTACGTCTACCGGCCTCTTGATATTCAATTTTCTAACGTGTACACGTGCAGGACGACTACCACATCGTGATATTCCGCGAGATGGGATCAGCGCGACGACTTCTTCCTACTCATATGCCGCTACGAGAGCACGATGCCAACTTTGAGATATTCCTACGAGGACACTTTCACAGCTCACTTCGAGCGAATATCCTCCATGGGGACATCAGGGATGAATACTCTACGGATGCTATTCTGACACTGATGGAAGAACTTGGAGTAGGGGAAGAGGATGATTGTGAATTGGCGCCGATGAATGATCCCCGATGGCAGACCATGCTCGGGAAAGAGATATGGGAGGAGGTTTTGCGGCAGAGAATTTCAGATGCTGATGATCGCTATGATAGTGAGGAGTACAATGAAGATGGATAGCAGTTCTTAGTGAAGTCTCCCTCCTTTCGAGAACTACAGTCGCAAGAACATGGATTCCGATGAAATGGGAAGAGTGATCTTCTTCACCCTGTCGTCCACGCAAAATGGTCATTCAATAATGATGATTACCATTCAAGAGAAGATACGCACGCATCGACGATCTCCCCAGTGCCTTTGTTGTTGTTGTATCCTTTGATCACCCTGCATTACGCCGACGAGTGCACATATCAGTGGTAATCAATACTGGGAGTGGGATGTAATGGCAATTAAGATTGCGACGGCGCACCTATCAACCTTTCCACGAGTAGTATGGCCCATGGCGTGATTCGAGAATCGAAAAAAAATGTTAGCAACCACTTTGTCATTCAATTTCGGATTTGAAAGCGCACACTTTCAACGTCGGGAACATCTCCCTCTCCTCCTCGCGATAGACGAGGTTATAGTGGTTCTGCACCGAGATGAACGGCGTCAAGTTGTTGTTGATCGCGTAGTCCTGAATGAGCGCGTTAGTCTGGTATTATAATCGACACGTTATCTAGATAGGTACATGCTTTGCATTGCGTGGACTAACACAGGGAAAATATGGTTAGTGCTTGTACTTGAAAATGGCTGAGCATCGCGAATGAAACACTTACATTGCCAGGCCAACGGGCTCATCGACACCGTACAACTAACCGGCCCATTTAACCCAGTGACGAGGCACTGGGCTGACCTGGGCATAACCGGTTCTGAGGAAGCGGAGGGCGGAAAGAGAGAAGCATTTGCGCAGGCGATGCGAAATCTTGAGGCGAGCTATTTCCAGACGGAGCTAAATGGAGGTGGAGGCGGAGGCAGCAAAGGGACGGACGATGAGCAGCCGAACCCCTGCCACGAAAACAGCCAACCCCGCCGACACTGACTTGATAAAGGTATTAGGAACCATCGCCTGGCCAAGGGCCGTCAATCACATCCTAGGGCGCGCCGTATTTCCCACCGTGCAAGCGCGACACGACAAGTTGATGAATGAATGGGTCGCAGCCAGAGGCAACGATATCCCGTCCGACGCTTACGACTATTTCATGTATTCGTACTTCGTGTTCTGGTCTAAAGGGGTACTCGAGAACGCGACTAAGACGAATTTGACGAAGGTACGGGTGAGACAGGCAGGTATTATGAAAGTTCTTGCTTGATTGTGGATGATGTGCAGTTCAATTATCCTAGCGATGAGCACCTTACAGAATATACAATGGATGTCCTGCGTAAGCAAAGTATCAGGACAGCGGCACTGGGCAGACAGAAAGCAGGAATTTGAGAGAACATCATACCAGACAACACAGGTCGCTCAAGGACTAGGTAGGGCGATGGACCACACACGCGCTATGGCGAGATTCAACCGTTCCTCGCTGAATGGTAGTCTTGTCATTAATATTATACAGTTTCGTCGTCAGATATGTATGCATTGGCCATGGATATTTTCGTGAAAGGGACGTCTTGTGAGAGCTCGATATTAATACACCACTATCATGAACGAAGAAGAAAAATAAATGAAGAGAAACTCACGAGATAAGTCCCCCACTTGACAACCGGACACCGTTCTTCCGTAGAGAGAGGGGTGCAGACCCAAGCTGGAGATAACCCTACATGTGTGCCGCGTTCAGCTTCTCAGTAACGTATACCGACCTGGACGAAGGCCACATCACCACACCACAATCATCAACCCAACCTCACCCGAAATCAACCACCCGCCCGACGCTTCTTCACGAGGGGTCAAAAATCAGCATCCCTACATGCCAATTGTCGATCGCGTTTGCAGGCACGGGAAGAACCGGAATGGAACCAAGCCAGTGCATGCCTCCTGAGATGGCGTCTTATGCGAGCCAGCAGAAGATCAGAAGGAATTACTTGCGATCAGAGGAGGCGGTGGGGTTCAAATTTGAAGGCGAAGCCGCAGAGGATCTCTAGGATCGAGTCAGTGGTTAGGTAAGGAGCGAAGAAAAACAGGTTGAGCGTACCATCAAGAAGCCCCAGCGCCGCGCTATCCTTCTCTACAGAGAGCATATTTAGAACATGCTAGACGACGATGACGGCTCACTGCATCAAGCACGAAATCAACCAACCTTCCGCCTTTCTTCATCCGTGTATGCCAATATCCGATGGAGTTCCCAAGAGCAGATGGATCCAGAGGAAGAAGGAGACTCTTGCGAGGCAGCAGAGGAGAAGAGCGGAGGGATGCAGCATCGAGGATAACTTGCAGATTGACGTGATGGAGAGGAAGGGAGGACGCAAGGTGCATCGGTGAGTACTAGTTGTGACGAACTGGTTGAGCAAGGGGGCTGAATGTCGAAATGTGAAGACGATGTTGCATATGATGTCTCTTTTCGGGTGATTCTGTGAGCCTGAAGCTGCAAAGGGTCTGTTTGAGCGTGTCGGCGGTAAGGTGGGGGTTGAGATCTGCCAGTTGGGCGTACCATCGAGAACTCCACATGATTCACGAACCGCGTTAGATATTGCAATGGCATATAACGTCCTGGACGACATCGAGAGCTACTGCCCTCCATCAAGCGCGAAATCACAAGGAGACTTGCGAGCAGGGGAGGACCCGAGGAGAGAGCATCGCGGGATGCATGATGCACAGGATGTACACCAGAATGGCGGGAGCTAGTGACACGGTGGAGCAATCCGATATGGCTTGACTCTCGGAGAGACGCATCGAGCAGGCTGTGCGGTGTAGCGTCGCACGCAACGGCAGGAGCCAAGCCAGGATGGTTCTGACGAATGCGGAAGGTATAAAGGAACATGCACAGCCTCAATGCTATCTAATCTAATCTAGCTGAGCCCTGCCAGATCTCACTGTCGCAAAGCGCGGCAAAGGTGGAGATTTCACTGTCGACTAGCGACGATGGGCACGTCGAGGATGAGTTGAGGATGTGGTCTCGTGAATGTAGTTCGTTTGTGCTCTAATTATACATCTGTACGAGATAAGATAACGCCTTGAGTGACACAGGAAACACAGCCACATGGCGTCGATACGAAAGCCTTGCGCTCGCACTGCTCGATACTGCTTACTTGCTTCTTGCCTGCATATCCCCTCTCCACTCCCTTCGTTTGAACAACAAACACTTCAACGCCCTCGGTGTGCCTCCATGGAATTTACTCCCCCGTCTCAGAATACAATGTTCTCACTGTCAAACGCCGTGTTTACTGGGGGGACATTCACTCAGCTTAATAACCTGAATATCAAGAGGGCTAAAGGTGCGCCACAATGTTGTCCAAAAACCATCCTTTAGATGCTCTTTGTTGATTGAGGGTAGTTGTGTATCGAAGCCTTATCTAAGGCAGATAACTTCGATACGCAACCAGAATCCGGAGCACAGCAGCGGTTCTTAGGGGTGGAGCACATCCGAGAATGGAGTGAGGTCCATGTAGGTGAAAGGTAGATGCACATCCGCTAAGCTATGTGGTATATGCAGCACGGAGTTGCGCCGCCATTCGTCGGTGCTCCATCCCAAACAAGAGTTGTGCCCGGTGGGTCTTAGAGTGTTCCGAGAGCGGCATTTCTCATCATCGGTGTCTACTAAGTATAGGTCAGAAGAATGGGGCACGAATGCTATACGACAGAATCAGTTATGTAACTGTCGGGGATGTAGTAATCGCGCACCAAGGGCATTCATTTCGTTATCGGCATACCGTAGACGGCATCCTTGAAACCCTCGAAACTTCAGTCAGGTGCTGGTAGCGATCTCATTAAAGCGATCATGCATTGCTTGCGCAAAAAATGCCTTCGAGTTCTATAATTCCAGAACCCAATGAGCCGCCCGCGAAGATCGGAGTCAACCGTACAATTAATGGGTGGCAATTAATGGAGTGAAAAGAAACATTTTCGCGATAAGCGTGGGCCGTATCTCGTTCTACTGAAAGAGTCATTGAAGCTGTGACGTGGACGGTGGAGGAGGATAAGTCGGACGCCCCGCCAAACCTCCGTGCATCGGCATGTCACATGATATTCAGATTTACGCATGGAAGTTGGGATGAGAGAGAACTTAAGAGAGAAAATCCTTGGGAAATCCGGTTACTTTAATACTTATACCAAACGCTATGTGAAAATGACTTTCGACCTTCGAGATTATGGGGCATTTGGAACTCAGCACACTGCGCTCAGGCTTTGAGGCCGAGGCGTTATTTATATCAACCTCTGGTATTACTACTGGAAGTCATCTGTCTTGGAAAGGCGACGCTATTTATGGCTGGTATTGTTTGCCGTGACGGTGGGAAAATGTGAGCACGGACAGGTCTGACTCTCAGAGAACTTTCCATGACTCACGCGTGCGTCGCTCATGGAGCAACACTCAGCGACATTCCCATCCGGTCCTTTCTCTTGGTCATTCAACCCTTAGCCAAAGATTGCGAGCGCAGGGAGCAATCATACTACGTTTGATCCCGGAATAGTGTTGTTTGTTCAGTTCGAGCTCATGGCGATGAATATCATGTCCGCAAATAACCTTCTTGTGACGAACTGCACGGAAAATGATTCATTACGTAGAGTTGGAAGTATCGCGGAGTGGCCATTCAAAGGGGCGTCTCGAAAGTACTACAATATCTAAAAGTCATCTTTTTCCTGAAGCAATAGGACCCCGGTAGAATTACGATAGGATACTATTCAAAGCGCCATCATATAAATCAAACGCAGCAAGCTGGAATGATAGGACTGCCATCGAGTAAATTCTACATGCACTGTAATAACATAGAATGCGGCCTCAAGTAACTCCTCACGGAAGCAAATGACAGGATTAGAATAGGATACATTAAAATCCACTCACATAGAATGAAGACAAAACTTCAGTCTAAAATCAATTCTATCGGCCGTCACGGTTGAAATTGTTAATAGAATTAATTCTACGACATGCGGTAGGTGCTCTCATGGTGAGCGTATTTCAAGCTCTCGATCTGATGGCCGAGGTAGGTGGATCACGAAGTTTAGAACATTTTGTACATGAACTCAAATCCACGTCATTCAAGGCAATGCTCCCTCAATCCCTCTCTAAATCAAGTAGCCGTGTAGGAGAGCCTGAGACCATGATTCTTCCTGATTCCCTCTCGTGAGAACGGCCTTTCAAGCTCACGACCAAATGTCCGTAGCAAGTGGATCACGAAGTTCAGAACGGGGTGCATGTCCTTGTTGCAGTGATATTGGCCGCTTGTTCGGAACCATGTGACCTGCCAGAACGCTCACGGGGAAACCTTTCAGTTCAAGGGAATGGTCCGGACTCTAGAGGCAAGGTCTGATAAAAAATGCATAAATACCTGTCCCTCTAGAGCTTTTTCACTCAGCTCCTCTTCCTACATTCGATCAGGTTAGCATTCTTTCCAAGCCTCCTGTTCATCCTGTCGTATAACCTTCAACTCACTCCACTTTTTTTCGGTCATTTAGAAGCTACGCTATCTCACCATAATGCAATTCAACGTTGTCTTCATCGCCACCGCTCTCCTCGCTTCCGCCTCTCTGGCGATGTCCGCCACAGTCACTGGCTTCGCCGGGGCGGGCTGCACTGGTACTAAGGGCCAGAGTTTCCAAGTGCCGTCTGGAGAATGTTTCAGTTTGGGAAGCGGCTCGACGAAGTCATTCAGCTATTCTGGTGTCCCCAGTGAAATCGAATTCTACATTTCTGGCGGTGGCCACGATTCTTGCACCAATGGTGCGAGCTTGGTGCTTGGGGGCGGCTCTGGATGTGCAACCGCGCCTACCGGGTAAGCTCTCTGAGTGAACTTTTTTGATGGGGTGGAACTAACGATGTTTGTTGGTGGTAGATTTAATTGGGAGAGCCTTGCTGTCTTTTAAATCTCTAGTGGTAGTCGCCACAGAGACAGCTCTCGGTTCCATCAGTCTTGATGTGTGAAGCGATATGTATTGAATTGTAATCGCTCAAGGGATTTGTCAAAGTCAAATAAAACTGTTTTTTGAGATATAACGCTATGGGCGCATGGTTTTTTGGCAGTGAGGCGTGAGTGCGTGAGTGTGAGTGAGTGGTGCGTGCAAGCGAGTGAGTGGTGAATGGAGGTGAGTGAGTGGTGCGTGTAAATGTCGCGTATTGTGTGAGTGCGTGTGCAAGCGCCCGTTGAGCGCCTACGGATAATGCACCCGGTCACACATGTTCCCACGGCACCTGGCACACAAACCCTCGCGCAAAACGGCAACATGCACTTTCCTTCTTCAAAATTGGGTAGAATGAATTTTATAGGTACTATATTAAACGTAAAAACCATTTGTAAGTACTCTAAATTCTTTTGGCGGCTTGATAGAGGTAATCTGCTTGGCTTGATGTTCTCATCGGTCGCTCACACCACCAAAGATGTAAGTCCGAATAAAATGAGGTAATTGACTGAGGAATAACGGATATGAATGCAGGTATATGATATCGTTCTACGGCGCAGTGAGTAATGGGATGCCTTTAGCATAGCATTGAGTTTATCGATGCGCACAATGCCGAGGTTCCCATGTCAGGTTTGTGGGAATTAATACCCACCAGCCACAAACGCAAGGCCTCAAGCCTGCAGAACAACACAAAGTGAAAGAAGACAGATCGGAGAAAAGTGTCAAGAAGCGGGCTCAGCCCAGATTCTTCAAAAGGGTATTCAGGACGTAGATTGACGACAGAACCTATAACGCGTCGATTCTGAAGTTGGATGCTTCGATTTTTTCCTACTTTCCGTCTTACACCTTTTGTGCGTTTGTTGCCTGGTGGGTCGTTGTAGTCCAAAAAATCCTCATTTTATTCGTCTAGTCGCGTCTGTATCTAGATATGTCCCTGTCCTGTATCGTTCCCATGTTGACAGCATGTATGTATGTACTTTCATGACACTAAATTGATACTTATGTGAGAGAAAAAAGTCTTCGGGAGTGCTCGTAGGTTATGATTCATGAATATCAAAAACCTAGGCAGACGGGGCAGGAGAAGTTTGCACCCGCACTTAACTTTCTCTCTGGTTGCATTGCTAACTTTCAAAGAATTCTTCTCTCACCGACCAGGCCTAGATGTGCTAATCGAACAATAAGCCCTACTCAAAAATATGCGCGTCAACTCACCCACGGGAATCGATTATTTTTCGCGGCGTTCAAGTGGCGCCCTTGTTCTCGAGATCACCCAGCGGAGGTGCTGTATAGCATAATGTCTGCCCAGGAGCATACAAACGAGAGCGGCCATATCAAAAAATCATGAATCGCCATGAAAGAAAGAATGGACACAGGTGGGGCTAACCTCGAGCCTGAACGCATTTCCTGTTCCTCCTTATCGATAGTTGATAATCTGGACACGGGTGTGAACCCACTCGCGGATAGCCCGTACTAGCTTCCACAAAGTGCAAGTGGTCTTCTCCGTCAAGGCTGGCGCAATACCTGGAAGCTACGAGTATCATGAAGATGGGAAGACGCAGGTAATTGCGATATCCGAGATAGAGACGTCGATCGATACATGTCTGTAAGCGGGGGAAAAATCAATGAACGCTGAACGCCAAGAAACAACGTGTACGCACTCAGACACGACCGGGACTGCCTCCTCAGATGCACGTTGCTGTTCCTTGTGGTAGGCGGGCGCAGACTCCATGTAGAAGACGAAATCTGCCATTATTCATGCACGTCCGACCTTGCAATCGCATAGGCGCCAAAGCGTTAACGGAGCTGTCGGGATGCACAGCCGCGGCCATGGGCAGAGTCTTGAGAAGGCCGAAATGAGGTCAAAGGAGAACGTCGACCATGCGTTGGGTTGGATGTGGCAAGGTAGATTGAGGGGAAAGGGCATACAGTGGCGATCGAACCATAGTCGGAGAAAGGGAGGATAGGACGCTGGAAGCTGTGTAAGACTCAAGAACAGAGGGGACGAAGACAAGTTCGAGCGTACCTTTTCACATCTCAGTAGCTCATATCTTTCTCAACAAGCTTCGTGCATCACATCACCGTCTGACTCTCGCTCCCGGATAACGTTCTGCATATATGCATGAGCATCGATAGGATCGTCTTTGGAAGACCTCATCAGTCCAGAGTTAGGCTCCATACGAGAGGTGGAGGCCCAACATTTTACGGGGATCAGTCGGAGGGAGAACATGCGGCGATGAGAGTTGAGTTGGAGCGGAGAGGATAATATCAATAAAGGGTAGCCTCTCGTACTATTACACCTTCGAGGCTGTACATGCAACTGACGTGTGCCGTGTCAAAGAGCAGGGGGTCGTACAATACATACAGCTGCAAGATCAAAACCTCGTTGGCAGACTGGTGACGCGGCTAGGATAGGTAGGAGGAGAAGCGAGTTGCATCAGGAGGAAGTAGTTGGGCGGGGCTATCAGACCTGTCTTGGGGTGCGAGGGCTCGGGAACGCATCAAGGCAGCGCTGTGCAGTATAGCGTCGTAGGCAAGGATTCTGCATCGAGTCGCTGGTCATGCACAGCCACGGTATAATCTAATCTAATCTAAGCGCCACCAGACCTAACTACAGCGCAAGTTCAAGTTGTAGGTAAAAACTACTAGTACAACGAGGAATTCAGGTCGACCTGTCAACATCAACCATCTATCTTCACACTTGAGCCTCTCTGACTCTTGTGAAGGTGATGAGCGCAGCCGGCGCATGCCATGCCGAGCTTCGTGCGCGCTCACGGAGAAAATTTGGCGAAGGGACGCCATGCTGAGGGCGAAGATCGGCGCGAGCGAGGATATAGAGAAGTGAGGATAAAGAAGGATACAAATATCGATAGACGTACTATGCATTTTCTGCCATTGTACGGGGATGTATCTGACTGGCAGTTACTCGGCAGACAGAAAGATCAAAACTTCGTAAGAATGCGGCAAGGGCGATGAAAGCTAGTCGCTCGAGTTTTTCGCGTCCGAGTGGCTGGATTTTTGCACATCATTTTGCGAATGCATAGGCCAAGGGAAGAACAGGCGGGCGCTGTGAGGTGCTGTGTCTTCTGTGAGCTGGAAGAGAAGAAGTGGCGACCGCTCAACGCCCTGTCGCGATGCATCACAGCCGTGGCCACGCGTAGGGTTTTGAGAGGGTCGATTGAGGTGGAAGGAGAACGTTGACTATGTGTTAGGCTCGATGTGGCAAGGGAGAGCGAGGGGAAAGGGGCTAGGGCGGCGATCGACTCATTGTCGGTCACCAGGAAGAAAGAGAGGATTGGACGCGAGCTGACACGGAAACTGTGTAAGACTCAAAAACAGGGGAGAAAAGATGTGTTCAAGCCTACCTTTTCATATCTCAACATACCTTCCTCAACAAGCCTCATACACCAAAGATGCACGTGTTCGATCCGACCCTCCCAATCTCCAGAGAAAGTTTTCGCATATATCATTGGGATGCACGAACACGGGTATGTCGTTCAGAGGGTCATCTATCAGCAGTGCAGAGTTTGTCTCATTAGCGATACGAGAGGCGGAGGCCCGATGTTTCACGAGGATGGGTGGAAGCGAGGACATGCTGCAGTGAGAGTTGCGTCAGAGTGGGGAGGATAATCGTTAACCGATATCGATAAAGGGATGGCTACGTACCAAGCGCTGTACATGCGTCCGACGGGTCAATAAGGCAGAAAGAGAGGGGCAAAGGGTTTCTACACTGCAGACAGTAAGATCGAAACCTCGTAAGACTCGAAGACGTTGCAAGGATGGGGCAAGATAGGTTCGAGCATACATACCGTGTACTGCAAGCCGACTGAGATGAGAGAAGTTACACAAAATGCGATACTGCGCCGCGCTGCCTCGACATGTTCAGGAGCACACCTTGGACTGCTCCATCTGATGACAACAGACCTGCCTATCAGCTTTGCTGCCAAAGCTTCGAGCCAGAACTCATTCTTTAGCCAACCTTCAGGTCTAATTTTGGCCATCAGCATTCATTTGTTAGCTGTCTTTTCCATTCTGAATACCGCCAGCCGATTCCTTACATACTCGATGCTGAGTACTGAAGTACTGAAGCCTGATCAACCTAACATAACCCGGGGCAGATCCACCTGATTTCTACCAGAGAAAATGACGACCATCGTGATTCGTAGCTCCTTACCGCCATCTTACCACTTTCACTGGAGAAAACGGGGCGACTGGATCTCCGTTGCTGGGCAGGACACGATGGACTCAACTGTCATCTATTATTTGGTCTGTCGTGAGAGACTAAGCGATGCTGATTCGAGACAACGATGGAAAACTGCTATCTACCTGATCACGTGTATGGATCTAATCATGCTACGGTTCCACCATCGTGGATTAATCATTACCGCCTGCCTCAGCCAGCCATACACATCTACCCACCACCTCCAATGGCGCCCAAAAAGCGCAAGTTCTCGGACCTATCTGTGGAGCAAACTTCCCGGATAAAGGGAATTCTTCTTTCCTGCCGTGAGGAATGCGATCAACTTGGCATCGATGAAGAGGACGAGGACGTGAGGGAGCTGAATCGCATCATCGACAAGTTGACAGATGCGAAGGTGCGTTAGATATAGCCCGAATAGTGGGAACTACGGAATGACTGTCTTATAGCATACCCCATTTTCTGACGTCCCTCTCCTTACTTTCTGTAGAATGGGCATTAAGATTCAACCTATGGAATGGCGCTCCGATGGTGAGACAGAGGCGAAGACATACGCAAATGCGACATTACCCGGAGCCCGGACGGTCGAGGATACGAGAAAGAATATCGACGACGTTCTCAAATACGTGTCCCTTGAGGTTTGATTCTGTTCCTCGATCCTTGTAACCTGCTGATTTTGCCGCAGTCAGAAGCTGGCTGTCGTATCCTCATAAACGTCCTCTTGATCCATGTCGCATCAAACCTTGAGACACACGCATCTGGTGTTGTGATTGCTCCGGAATTTCGGGTTGAGGACATGCTGCTCGGAAGCACGGAAAATGCGTTCGGAGGGGTGGTGGATTATATGCTCATCTATGGCGACAAGGTTGTGCGAGGTCAGTGTGTGTCACCGCTGCCTGACCCTGTGTCTAACTTCACCTATGTAGATCGGATTATTAAATCGAAAGCTTTCGCTTTCAGCGACCCTGAGATATACAAATTGCTCAAGTGCAATATCTACGAAGCGAAGCCCGAAGACCTTTTCACCCACAACGTCTCTTCCTCAAGCGGCGATGGCCGCTATCATCAAGGCGCAGGGCCTGCAGTACGTTCCTATCTAATATGAGTACGACCTTACGAACATGCCCTTTTAGACTGAAAACCTTTCGAGGCTGTGTTACTAGCGGCAAGCGGTGGGTATTTTTTGTCTACAATGCGGAGAACCCCGAGCATGGACAAGGCAAAACCGTATATTGGTTGGAGCCAATTCCTCTAGGGGAACGTCACAATCCAACTGTTAATCTAGAGTTGATTCTTGGCATACTGCGTGACTGGGTAAGTCTGAATTTGGTGGCCCCAAGCCCATGTTTGACATTTAGAGGGTTATCATGTTAGGTTGAACACGGCCATGACAATCACCTACGCTTTTTCGAGTACCTAATGTGACCTTCTCTTCTCGCACTTCGAATTTTTCCTGTAATTTCGAGAGAGCATCATACCGGATAACACAGGTCGCTCAAGGGCTAGGTAGGGTGACAGACCACACATGCGCTATGGTGAGATTCGACCTTTCGCAGAATCATAGTCTTGTCTTTGTAACGGTCACGATCTAATATTACACGGTTTCGGCGTCAGAGACGTATGCATTGGCCATGGATATTTTCGTGAAAGGGACGTCTTGTGAGAGCTCGACATCAACACACCACTATCATGAACGAAGGAGAAGAAGAAATGAGGAGGAACTCACGAGATAATTCCCCCACTCGACAACAGGATACCGTTCTTCCGCAGGGGGGTGGGTCTTAGAGTGTTCCGAGAGCGGCATTTCTCATCAACAGTATCTACTAAGTATAGGTCAGAAGAATGGGGCACGAATGCTATACGGCAGAATCAGTTATGTAACTGTCGGGAATGTAGGTAATAATCGTGCACCAAGGGCATTGATTTCGTTATCGGCATACCGTAGGCGGCATCCTTGAAACCCTCGAAACTTCAGTCAGGTGCTGGTAGCGATCTCATTAAAGTGATCATGCATTGCTTGCGCAAAAAATGCCTTCGAGTTCTATAATTCCAGAACCCCAATGCGCCGCCCGCGAAGATCGAAGTCAACTGTACAATTAATGGGTGGCAATTAATGGGAAATAGAAACATTTTCGCGATAGGCGTGGGCCGTATCTCATTCTACTGAAAGAGGCATTGAAGCTGTGACGTGGAGGAGGATAAGTCGGACGCCCCGCCAAACCTCCGTGCATCGGCATGTCACATGATATTCAGATTTACGCATGGAAGTTGGGATGAGAGAGAACTTAAGAAGAGAAAATCCTTGGGAAATCCGGTTACTTTAATACTTATACCAATGCGTAAACGCTATGTGAAAATGACTTTCAACCTTCGAGATTATGGGGCATTTGGAACTCAGCACACTGCGCTCAAGCTTTGAGGCCGAGGCGTTATTTATCTCAACCTCTGGCATTACTACTGGAAGTCATCTGTCTTGGAAAGGCGACGTTATTTATGGCTGGTATTTATTTACTACGTTAGATCCCCGAATAGTTTTGTTTGTTCAGTTTGATCTCATGGCAATGAATAAGTATGTATGCCAAACCATATCATGTCCGGAAATAATCTTCTTGTGACGAACTGCACGGAGAATGAGAGTGGCCATTCAAAGGGGAGTATCAAAAGTAATTTAAACACAATACCTAAAAGTCGTCGTTTCCCTGAAGCAATAGGACCCCGGTAGAATTACAATAGGATACTATTCAAATTTCGAAGCGCGATCATATAAAACAAACGCAGCAAGCTGGGATGATAGGATTGCCATCGAGTAAATTCTACATGCACTGTAATAACATAGAATGCGGCCTCATTTGCAAGTAACTTTTCACTGAAGCAAATGATAAAGTTAGAATAGGATACATTAAAATCCACTCACATAGAATGAAGGCAAAACTGCAGTCTAAAAACAATTCTATCGACCGTTGAAATCGTTGATACAATTAATTCTACGACATGCTCTTGGTACTTTCGTGGTGATCGTGTTCCAAGCTCTCGATCTGATGGCCGAGGTAGGTGGATCACGAAGTTTAGAACGTTTTGTACATGAACTCAAACCCACGTCATTCACGGCAATGCTCCCTCAATCTCTCTGAATCAAACAGCTATGTAGGAGAGCCTGAGACCATGATGATTCCTGCTTCCTGATTCCCTCTCGTGAGAACGGCCTTTCAAGCTCACGACAAAATTTCCGTAGCAGGTGGATCACGAAGTTCAGAACGGGGTGCATGTCCTTGGCGCAGTGATATTGGCCGCTTGTTCGGAACCATGACCTTCCAGAGTGCTCACGGGGAAACCTTTGCGTTCAAGGGAATGGTCCTGACTCTAGAGGCAAGGTCTGATAGAAAACGCATAAATACCTGTTCCTCTGCAGCTTTTCACTCAGCTCCTCTTCCTACATTCGATCAGGTTAGCATTCTTTCCAAGCATCCTGTTCATCCTGTCGTATAACCTTCAACTCACTCCCCTTTTTTTTCGGTCATTTAGAAGCTACGCCCTCTCACCATAATGCAGTTCAACGTTGTCTTCATCGCCACCGCTCTCCTCGCTTCCGCCTCTCTGGCGATGTCCGCCACAGTCACTGGCTTCGCCGGGGCGGGCTGCACTGGTACTAAGGGCCAGAGTTTCTCAGTGCCGTCTGGAGAATGTTTCAGTTTGGGAAGCGGCTCGACGAAGTCATTCAGCTATTCTGGTGTCCCCAGTGAAATCGAGTTCTACATTTCTGGCGGTGGCCACGATTCTTGCACCAACGGTCCGAGCTTGGTGCTTGGTGGCGGCTCTGGATGTGCAACCGCGCCTGCCGGGTAAGCTCTGAGTGAACTTTTTGATGGGGTGAAACTAACGATGTTTGTTGGTGGTAGATTTAATTGGGAGAGCCTTGCGGTCTTTTAAATCTCTAGTGGTAGTCGCCACAGAGACAGCTCTCCGTTCCATCAGTCTTGATATGTGAAGTGATGTGTATCGAATTGTAATTGCTCAAGGGATTTGTCAAATAAAACTGTTTTTTGAGATATGATGCTATCTGGGCACAGGTGTTTGGCAGTGAGGCGTGAGTGCGTGAGTGTGAGTGAGTGTGAGTGCGTGAGTGGTGCGTGCAAGCGAGTGAGTGGTGAGTGGAGGTGAGTGAGTGGTGCGTGCAAGTGAGTGAGTGGGTGAGTGACGCCATGAGTGCGCGTTGATTCTGTGAGCAGGCTGAAACTGAAAAGGATATGTGGGGTGGAGTCGGTGAGAAGGTGGAGAATTGAGAAGACAAATTGGACATACCATCGAGAGCGGCGGCGTGTTAGTATTTCTAATAGCATATAGTGTCGTTGACGACGCTCCCGATGCCCAAGCCCGTCAAAAATAAGAGCCATTCTATGTGCATACAATAGCTTTTGATCGGATTCGTGCGCAGGACTGGACAGGTTGGGGATTCGGCGGAGGCTTCATGATGAAGGGCACGCGGCAAAGATGAGTCTAGGTCAGAGCTTGAGCAGCCTGCGGTTGAAGGAGAGACGCAAGGTGAGAGAAAGCGGTTAAGCCAGCGTTCGTTTTACGAGGATAGGTAGGCTCGGGTGAGGATATGGTGAGGTAAGAAATGAGTTAGAGTGAGGAAGATGAAGCTAAGGGTGGGCTGACGTCTGCTGATAGCAAGATGTGCTGGAGTTGTGTCGTCTGTGAGCTCGCAGAGGAGAGGCGGCGAAGGATTAACGGCACTGTCAAAATGCACAGCAGCGGCCAGGGGTAGGGTCTTGAGAAGGCCGAATTGAAGTCGAAGGAGAACGTTGACTATGCGTTGGGATGGATGTGGCAAGGTAGATCGAGGGCAAAGGGATTAGAGTGGCGATCAAACCATAGTAGGGTTACCAGGGAGAAAGGGGGGATAGGATACTGGGCGGCACAGAAACTGCGTAAGACTCATGAACAGGGGGCACAAAGACAGCACGATCGAAACGTCGTAAGACTGGAGACGCGGCTAAAATAGGTAGGAAGAGAAACGGCAACGCGAGTTGCATCAGGAGGAAGTAGCTGGGCGGGGTTATCAGACTGGTGGGCGCGAGGGGTCCGGAACGCGTCAAGGCAGCGCCGTGCAGCGAGGCAAGGTTTTGGTTAGATTGAGTCGCATATATTGTCATGCATAGCCACAGGTTAATCTAATCTAATCTACGCGCTGCCAGACTTACTAACTACTTGTACAACGAGGAGTTCAGGTCGACCTGTCGATATCAACCGTCGATCTTCATACCTGAGCCTTTCCGACTCTGGTGAAGGTGATGAGTTCAGCTGGCGCATGTCATTCCGAGCTTCGTGCGCGCTCGGGAGAAAAGTTAGAGAAGGGCATGTTGACGGCGAAGCCGCTGAGGATCGGTGCGAGCGAGGATATGGAGAGGTGAGGATGAGAGGAGGATACTAATATCGATGGACGTACAATGCATTTTCTGCCACTGTACGGGCACGCATCTGACAAGTTACACTGCAGACAGAAAGGTCGAAACTTCGTAAGAATGCGCAAAGTGCGAAGAAAGCTAGTGCGAGTTTCTCACATCCGAATGGCTTCTCGCACCTTGTTTTACTAATGCACAGGCCAAGGGAAGAACGGGCGGGCGCTGTGAGGCGCTGTGTCTTCTGCGAGCTGGCAGAGAGGAAGTGGTGACGGTTCAGAGCCCTGTCGGGATGCATCACAGCCGTGGCCACACGTAGGGTTTTGAGAGGGTCGATTGAGGTGGAAGGAGAACATTAACCATGCGTTGGGCTCGACGTGGCAAGGGAGAGCGAGGCGAAGGGGCAAGGGTAGCGATCGACTCATTGTCGGTAACCAAGAAGAAAGAGAAGATAGGATGCGAGCTAATACGGAAACTGCATAAGACTCAGAAACAGGGGAGAAAAGATATGTTCAAGCCTACCTTTTCACGTCTCAACAGCTCATTACCCTCCTCACCAAGTCTCGTGCACCATAGATGCACGGGTTCCATCCGACGCTCCCTCCCAGTCGCCAGATAACGTTTTTGCACATATCTCCGGGATGCACGAACACGGGTATGTTGTGCAGAGGATTATCTATCAGCAGTGCAGAGTTTGTCTCGTTAGCGATACGAGAGGTGGAGGCCCGATGTTCCACGAAGATTGGTGGAAGCGAGGATATGCTGCGGTGAGAATTGAGTCAGAGTGGGGAAGGTAATCGATAACCGATATCGATAAAGAGATGGTTATGTACCTGCCGCTGTACATGTGTCCAACAGGTCAAAGGGCTTCTACGCACGCTGCAGACAGGAAAATCGAAACCTCGTAAGACTCGAAGACATGGCAAGGATGGGGTACGATAGGTCCGAGCGTACATACCTTGTAGTCTTTTACATCTCGATGACTTTGTACCTTCATCGATCGAATGCACGGGTGCCGGGCCAAAGGAAGAAATGATCTGAGCCAAGCAGGTGTCGTGTATTCTGTTAGCCGTGTATTCTGTTAGCTGGCAGAGGAGAGCTGGCAGAGAGCCATCGAGGATATCTTGGAGATTGATGGAGGAAAGGACGCCAAGGCGAGTTGCGATAGGACGTGGTTGAGCATTACAATAAAGCAGGTGAGGAGCTAGTCTCCCGTTGTCAGACAAACAAATCCCATGTCTTTTTATAGACTGATGGGACGACACTTCAAAGCTTCACAGGTGAGGATCTGGTCTATGGTAAGGTGAGGGGTTGAGTTGGAAGAATAGTGGGGTGAAAAAGATACTACGCACACACCTCAGCGATATTCTACGCTCCCGCCTGGATAACCATTTTTCGGAGTCACAATACAGTTTGTTTACTGTTGGATGCGCGGGCATGGGAATGACACCATCATAAGCACAGACCGACCTTCTTCGGATTTGCAGTAGGATGCATAGACACGTATGTACGTGCTTTGTGTAAGAGAAAAGAAAGAAGGGAGATGAAGAGTTTTTCGCGCGGATGTCAGCGGATGTGCCTGACCCTGATCCACGTGAAGCTCCGCTGCGCAAGCTCCCTGTTCGGCGTATTCAGCACTTATTTGCTTCTTGTCAGAGCATCGCCTCTCTCCTGAACGACGATTGTTTCCACATCGTTAGCGCGGTGTGATGGCACTTACTCCTCCGACTCAGAATGCAATGTTGTCGAGCCTGTCCAACGTCATGTTTACTGGAGGGACATATACCCAACACAACATCACCAATGTCACGAACACAGACGGTTCTACAGGTGCGATGATATACACATATGATGTCTGAAGATTACCTCCTTATGAGTTAATGAACCATAGATACGTTCAAGCTGCTTCGCAAAGAGGTGGCTACGACTGCTTTCCACAACTCTGACCAGCACATCGATCCCCCAAAATGTCATCCAAATACGCGCCTCGCGGTCTTGCAGAAGGCCATGGATTGGATTCAGAACAGCGAGGATCGCGACACATGGATCATGTGGCTGAATGGTGCCGCAGGAGCAGGAAAGTCAGCAATCGCTCGATCCATCGCCGAGATGTGCGAACGAGCGAAGCTGGCGTTGGCCACCTTCTTTTTCTTCAGGACGGACCCGACTCGTAATACTGCCAAATCACTAGTGGCGACGCTCGCCTATCAACTAGCTATAAGCATTCCGCTCGCCCGCGACATTATTGTTGAAGCTCTCGACCGCGACCCGCTTCTCTTCGGACGGTCGTTCAAATCGCAGCTCAAGACCTTGATCATCGAACCTCTCCGACAGATCAGACAGCAGGCTGATAGTTCACCCAACTTCACATCTCCATTCATAATCATAATCGACGGTCTTGATGAATGCAATGGGCGCGATGTGCAAACAAACATCATTCACGCCATTTCAGACGTTCTACGGGATAAAAGTCTCCCCCTTGTATGCCTTATCGCCAGCCGTTCGGAGCAGCAGATCACCATGGCGTTCAATTCAAGGAAGGTAACCTCCATCGTTACACGATTGGCTTTGGACGGCATATATCGTGCCGACGAAGATATTCGTCTCTTCCTCAATGACAAGTTCGCCGAAATCAAAGACAGCCATCCGTTCAAGCATCTCATTGACCCTTCTTGGCCACCCGAAACCATAGTCGAAAACATCATCCAAAAGTCGTCGGGCCAGTTCATATATGCATCGGTGGTGATAAATTTTGTGTCGTCACCACGTCACCACCCCGTACAACGCCTGGAAGTTATCCGAGGCATACGCCCTGCTCGCCTCGATACACCATTCGCGCAACTGGATGCGCTGTACATACATCTCTTCTCGTGCGTTGAGGAAATTGATACTACTATGCTAGTACTCAGCTATGTTATGCTCGGGCCCGACGACAAAACTAAAACGATTGAGCAATTTCTATCTTTGGGTGAGGGAGATGTAGAGATTGCATTAGCCGACTTGGCATCGGTTGCTGAGGTCACCCATTGCGTCAAATTTCTCCATGCATCCCTACCCGACTTTCTACGCGATCCTGCTCGATCTCAAAAGTATTATATTGATCCTCCAAATAGGCATGCTGATTTCGCCCACCGCTGGTTTGAACTTTTCAAAGCTTCCACCCCCTCCAACATTTCCGGATATGTTGGTAGGACTCAATCATATATTTCTCTCCGTTTCATTACTAATTCAAGCTACATGCCTTTCACTGAACAGTTACATATTTTATCCCAGAAATAATCATGTATCTGGAACACGCTGCTCCCACAAATGAACTTCAACAAGACATTTTGGAGTTTTTGCCTCATCCTCATCCTACCTGCTTTTCACGCTCCGAGCCGATCAAACAAATGTCACAATTTCTCTCTTCCATCAAAGCACTGGTAAGCTCGATTGAGTAGAATGAAGCTTTGTTTAATCTGACGAAGTTTAACAGAATTTTCAAGACGAATATAGAGCGTACAATCACCAGCTCGAATTAATCACTCGGATAGCCAAAGACTGGTTTCCGAATGACTACCGCTCGTTGGGTGAACATCACGATATTTCTCAAATCCTTGTTAAACTCGAATTCGAGCAGCAAGCGCAAGAGCACCAGGCCCTGAGCGTGAGGCCCGCGACCCGCAAACGCGAGGGCGCAAGCCTGCAGAACAACGGTAAGTTAAAGAAGGCAGATCAGAGACAACTGTCAAGAAGCGGCTCCAGCGGAGATTCTTGAAAGGGGTATTCAGGACGTAGCTCGGCGACAGAACCTATAGCGTGTCGATTCTGAAGTCAGATGCTTTGATTTTTTCTTACTTATCGTCTTACACATTTTGTACGTTGTTGCCTGGTTGGTAGTTGGAGAAGTCAAAAGTTCTTCTTGTTTTACTCGCCTCGTTGCGTCTGCATCTAAGCATGTCATGTACTATATTGTTCCGGCCACACAAGTGGACAGGGTACATACGATTCTCCCCGGTAGCCTCCACGAGAATCTTGTTATCCGTCCTCCGCATGTGGCATGTGGAATAGTCATACTCTTCACCACCGTCTAGGTCATAAAGATCAGCAGCACTCAAAACTCCAAATTCACGCGGTCTCAATTTGGCGAGCCGCATCAAAGATTCCCCAATAAAAAAGATGCCTTCGCGCCATTTATGTAGATGTAAGATTACAGCCCCACACTCAGATCCCATAAAGCAGTCGGCAGTGGGATCCACGCCAGTCAGATAGCAGGTATGCAATGCACAGCTGCTCAGATCAGGGTGTAGAAGAATGATTCGAGATCATGGCGGTAAAAGTGGGGGCCGCGGGAAAGAGCTGCAGGATAGGTATCACTACGAGGATGAGGCTGAGGCGCCAGCCGCCGTCGAGGAATCTGCACCTGCGCAGATCCTCGACGGAGTCGAATATAAACCTCAGGGTCTTGGGAGCTCGTCTGAGCAGGAGACGATGCTGTCGCCTACCGCCGAGGAGAATTTATATCTTGGGCCATCTTGCAACTCGGGTCAGGTACCACCTCTTCAACCCACCAGCATGGATCGAGTATGACCATGACCTCAATCGCTCGACCGTGCCAGTTTTCGACCTACCTCCCCACTACACCCTGTGTCTAATCATTAGAGGGATCGGGCTACCGAACTACTAGATTGCGATTGTTTTCTTAGTTGTTAAAACGAGAGGACATAATACTATACATAATAAAGACATTTTCGTCTCCTTTCCCTTCTCCTGAGAACAGTTGTTACAGTGTGATCTGCCAGTTTGAGCGTAGATTAGATCGCGATGATGTTGCCATATATACGGTTGAAGTACCGCACATTTGAAATGTTCCCCAATTTCGAGCTCAAGTTCAGGTGTGCCCAAACGCGGCTTGAGCGAGGTACGGTGCTTCCAGCTCCTTTATCTCCTCCTCAGTAAGCTTCACATTGACGGCGCCTATAGTAGAGTACGTTCAGCCATCAAAGTAATTGGCACAAAGTGAACGACAACGCACCGAGCAAATCAGCCAAGTTGTCCAACGAAGTAGTGCCGACGATGGGCGCCGATACTCCTGGTAAACCACAAGCCATCCGTTATTCGTCAGTGGACGCCGTCCATGGGACTGTTGCGAAATTCAAGATTGCTGTAACGTACCAGGTTTGGCCAGGACCCATGCCAACGATAACTGTGCCATGCTAATACCCTTCGCCTTCGCGATCTTCTCCACCCTGTCGTCCACGCAAAATGGTCATTCAAGAATGAAACGATTACCATTTAAGAGAAGATACGCACGCATCGACGATCTCCCCAGTGCCTTTGTTGTTGTTGTATCCTTTGATCATCCTGCGTTACGCCGACGGGGGTACATATCATTGAATAGTCAATACTGGGGGTAGGATGTAACGGCAATTAAGATTAAGATAGCGTACCTATCAACCTTTCCACGAGTGGTATCGCCCAAGGCATTGAGAGGCCGCGTGAGCAGTCCACGGGCCAGGGGAGACCAGGGGATCGACCCAACGCCAAAATGCTATTCGAGATTCGAGATTCGAAAAACGTTAGTAACCACTTTCTCATTCAATTTCGGATTTGAAAGCGCACACCTTCAACGTCGGGAACATTTCTCTCTCCTCCTCGCGATAGACGAGGTTATAGTGGTTCTGCATCGAGATGAACGGCGTCAAGTTGTTGTTGATCGCGTAGTCTTGAATGAGCATGTCAATCAAGTACTATAATCGAAAAGATATCTAGAGAGGTACGCACTTTGCATTGCATGGACTAACACAGGGAAAACATGATTAGCGCTTGCACTTGAAATGGCGGAGCATCGCGAAGAAACGCTTACATTGCCAGGCCCAGCACGACGACATGCCGATATACCGCACGTACCCGGCTTTAACGACGTCATGGAGGGCTTGCATCTATTGCATTCATTCACGAAATCAGGATGGTGTACGATTTTAAGAGGTAGAGAGAGGCTTCTTCTACGCACCGTTTCCTCGATGGGCGTGTCGCGGTCGAAGCGATGGCCTGGACAGCACAGCACATGATGAAGTAAGCTGTGTCGGTCGGTAGTAAAAGAAAGAAATTTCGAGCGTACATTGTAAAATATCGATGTAATCCAATTGGAGGCGCTCCAGACTGTGCTTGACGGACTCAAAGATGTGCTAGAAATTATAATATTTAAGTGTGATCGATGGTCTGCTGGGAAGAACTTGAACAGACCTTGCGACTCAACCCGTGTTGGTTGACATAGCCCAGCTCGTCATGATTACCTTGAAATAGAAGCGTCCCTGGTGTCTTGCCTACGAGGTAGAAAACCTTAAAAACAGGTATCAGTACTCCATGTGTACTTTCCACAGTGCTGCACATATCGTACGTACTTTGGTCATGACCACGATCTCATCGCGCGGGAGCTTGAGCTGCTTGACAGCCTTTCCCAAGACAATCTCGGACTGCCCGTTCGAATACGTCTATAATGAATAGGCGGTGAGGTCAAAGTGGAATTGAGATCATGCAAATGCTTATACGGCGTACGCACATTCGCGGTATCGAAAGTGTTAATCCCTGCATCGTATCTGTGTTAGGATCTACCAATCAGGATACTTCATATGTAAATCCTCTTGATCACTTACGCAGCTTTGATGTGCTTGATTGACTCTTCTTCCTGTAAAACCCATCCCTGCCACTCCGGAGTGCCGTATGACATGCATCCAAGGATGATTTTGGAGACCTTGAGTCCTGAAGTACCAAGGCGGACTGCATGCAAGTATCAACAACCAAACATCTTTGCAGGGCCAGTGAAATACGGCAACACAGATAATGCTACGCACCGTAGGGCATGTTTTTCTTTGCTTCTGAAGTCGCCATTTTCGCTGGAGCGGAGAACCAAGCTCTGATTGGGGTATGAATATCGTGGAAGGGTAGGCATACTGGTGGCCTTTTATGCTGACTCAGATAACGATACACGAGGCTTCGAATCCAGCGACTCGGGAGTCGGAAGCACTGGAAATTGGTTGATGACTCAGTTATCAGGCGTCGCGCCCAGAATAACCGCGCCGAAAGTGATGCCGGCTGGATGCGCATGCGGCGCATTACAGATTGCACCCGTCGTTCCCAACCCTAATCGAATTGTCCCTTGGGCTTTTACTAGAGTTCATTACACGGACTTGTGACCTTGGATGCGTTTGTGTGGTTCAGGATACTCCGGGATATCTTTGATCTTCGAGCTGGGAGGATATAATTGCCCAAAGGTGTACTTCATGTAATATGGACTTGACTTGCTCCCGGCAAAGCTGGAGGAGGAAGATAGACGGGAAGAGCCAGGAATTTTCTGATGGATTTGAGATCCAGGCAAAGTGCAATAATAATGACGAATGCCAGTGATGATTTTATAGGGATTTTCTCATTCCATGATTACAGTGCAGCGAGATTTATGTAGATATCGACAAGATGTTACGATAATTTATTGCAATTGTAATACACTACTCGTCGAATGATTCCAGTGTTTCCGTCACGCCGAAATCTGGGTTAAGTCCACGAGGTGTTTCACCAATGGCCTCCATAAATTTCTCGAACGTTATACGGCCGCCGCAATCAATTAGCAGACGGTCGACGCCCTCCTGGCCCTCCATCGCCTTGATTTGTTCTTTACATTCATTTACGTAGCTGAAAGCCGACCGGAAGAGCACCCAAAGTGGTTTAATCCATTTCGCCCACATTTCATTGAAGGCTGAAAGCGTTGAATTTTGGATGGCTTCAAAATCATCCCCATAGTAAAGAAGGACTTTGTGGTCGTAGGCGTGCGTTTCATCTGCCCAAAACCGAAGTATTTTTGGCGTCGGTTTTATTGGTTGTACCTGATTGTTGAAGTCGTAGTGGGTAGCCGCCCAGATGAGAATGTAGAAGAAAGATTCTAGGTCATGTCGATAAAGATGATGAGGAATGTCTAGTTTGGGTTTGAGGAGATCACGAGCCATGAAGGGAAATGTTCCTGTACGGTGGTGGTTGGCAGAGAGAGGAGGTTCTCCTTTATCATTGACCTCCATTCCAAGGTCTAAGTCATTCAGAACACCGATGGTCTCCTCCTTGGTAGGTGGATAAGAGTCGCTCTCCACGGAGGATATATCCTTTGAATCGTCTTCGGGTTCTGCATCTTCCGTATCTCGTCCATCCGCAGGCTCATGGTCGTTCGGCGTCGGCGAGTCTTCGACTGGAATTTCATCGGTTTGTCCTGGACGCCAGATCATCAAATTATTTTGGCTGATGTCGCGATGAATTACCCGTCCTGACGTGAATACATGATAATGGCCTGAAATGACAGCTTGATCAGTCGCAAGGAGTCTCTAAAGTAAACAACGGTACTCACATTCAACGCAGTCCAAGAATACACGTTTGAATTCCTCCACGTTCTTGGCCTCCCACAGAGGTGCATAGAGGTTAGATACTAACACGTGAAGATCACGGCCTTGAATCGCCTTTTCTGGTGCATTGGGATCCTCGAGAATGCCTTTCATCTTCGAGCTAGGGAGGCCCAGTTCCTCTGAGGCATATTTTGCATAGAATAAAGGGTTTGGAAGGCGCTTTTTCCAGTATGGCGGAAGCGTTGCTCGAACCTTCCGAAGGAGATCCCCCTCGTGCGTCCGTGATATATATTGCCAGCTCATTTTCAGAGCGTATAACGAATTTCGTAGCTTGCTTCCAACGCGCCCTGCGTAGACGGAAGCAACATAGGTGCCACGGCCATTAATGCCCAGGTAAGTAGCAAGAACCTTAGACACAGGGAAGACGTAGTCAGGTTTTTGTTCGGATTTGGGGAACCTGTAACAGATGCTCGTCGCCTTCTTGATGCACGTCCTGCACGCCTCGGCTAGGCTTTTGGCGCACTTGGAACAGACGTCACTCATTGTTCTGGGGCATTCTTCGCACACGGCGGTCATCTCTGTAGAGGACTTGGTGCATACATGAACCGTCTTTACAGGCGGCTTGCCGAGAGGTTGAATATTGCTTTCGAGAATAACTGCATCGGGATGGGCTGGACGAATGAACCTGTGTACGTGGGGATCCAATCCTGCCTGACGCATGTCGCACTGGCTAAGAGCAAAGAGAGTCAACCCAAGGTATGAGGCGCCCTTCTCGGTGGTAAAATCGAAGTTGACGGTGCGTATGACGGCAGTACGATCATTTCCAGTCGAGGAGGAGGAGCAAGAATATGAAGAGGAATGGGACATGTTTCTAGAAGTAGCCATGTTCAAGGATTTGTGGTACGGGTAAAGATGCCACTGGGAAATGGCCCGAGAATGCAGTGGCACTACGTTGGCACCAAGCGGGCTGAAGCGCAATCGAAAAATGCGACGATTAGACAACCACTCGGAATATGAATAGCAATGATTACGCCGCAGAAAATGGCCTACAGGACTATGTGTTTGTTCAAATGTAAATGGAATCGATGGTGGACAAGGATAGCCAAGGCGTGGCACACAAATTTTCACACGTGACCGCGTTCAGTTTCGGAGAATGCCCGGCCCGCCGCTTGTCAGGTTTTTTGTCGTCGCTCTCTGCATGGGTAGAATGAACAGCAGCAATTCGACGTTGGTCTCATAGCTTCGACGACCTTTGGACGCTTTGGATTATGCAACATCGACTCATGTTTGCAATGGCTCTTCGAACCATTATTGTAACGGCGAATTCCGTGGGCGCGCATGATGCGTGCTACTGCTGTCCGACAGGCGAAGAAGGAACGCTGCAAAGTCAACGACGCCCGACTCGTCTTCAGAACTCGCTTGCTCCGCATCGCTGAGGTACCCGAAGAAGAGGTTCTCATCCCTCGACAGCGGCCGCCCATCTGGCGTCTGAAAGATATTGAGGATTGTTGGGAAGATGGGTGGGGGGTGCTGAAGAACTCGACGGCATCAACGTCGACCACCTTCATGTTGAAAGCGAGGAGGTCGTGTGGTGACCAGGTGTTGACTGGCTTGGCTGAGCATGCGAGGGATGGCGAACCCTCCTGCTCAACCACTTCCTCCAGTTGCAACACCCCTCGCATCCCTTGCATTCGATTGAGACCTATCTTTCTCCACACTTGCCGCATCTTCGAGTCTTCCGAGTTTTCGATCTTGCCCTTTTCAGTGTGCGTTATTCTCTTCACGTTTCTCGGGATTGAAGAGGGGGTCATTATGAAACAGAAACACATCTAGGTAAATTTCTTAGCACGTTCACGAATAACAAATCCTAAGTGAATTTTCATCGGCAGAAACACAACGTGCTTGCGCTATTAAAACTCTTGACAGTCGAAAAAATGCCAACGTACTACTACCACCAGTCAGCATCACCTTCAAAGAAATGCGTTCCGCTGCCCTTTTTACTTTTGCCCTCCCGTTTCTTGCTGCTGCCACAGACCTTCGTCCCGCGCAATGGCGACTGCAACACCTCAACCTTTGAGCCTAACTTCCACCACTACGATCACCAGTTGGACGTTACTCTTCATGGTCATGATAATTTGCTGAAGCGATGTGGGGTCATTTGGGTAGTTTCAGTGGATACATAACGTGCATATAATGAGACGGAATGGATGCCTCCAGGGTGCCCGAGCGTTCGATTTTTTCACTCAACACTCCTCGTCACCACCTCATACTAGCTCAACGTTTAACATTCAACGTTCAGCCCCTTCAGAGTACAGTAATCTCCACGTTTAAACGGCTTGTGAGAAATACTCTACAATCAGCCAACGTAATAGTCTCCCTCCATACTCATCAGAAGCGTCTTGTGTTCCAAGAAGTCCAAATGACCGCCGTCGATATACACGATATCCACATCAGGAAAGAGCGCCCTTGCGCCTAAATCTTCGTCCAGCTGTCTCTTAGTCTCAGCGGGAAATATCTCGCGTATCCCTTCAGTGGCGATATATAGTGTCAGCCTTGCCTTGATCCGACTCACGAAATTGCGGAACAATTCAAGGGACCACCTCTTCTGTCCGGTATCTGAGCCACCATCGACCAAAAACTCGTCCCTGAACATATACTGCACTGACATCCGCATCTGCTTCCCTGCCCTTTCTGATACTTTCCGCGATGATGGTGTACCCGGCAGTCCATTCAGTGCATCTTCCATCTCCCTGTGCCGCAGGGCCGCCTGCCTCCCTAGAACACCCTCTGTTCGAGCGAGAAGGTATAGCATCCCTTGAACTGACTCCTGGAAATATGCTTGCCACCACTCGGGATTGGTGATATCGACATTGGAGGGGTCGGATTTGGGGAAGAATAGCGTGGGGAAGTGGTCTAGCATGGCGAACTGGATGACGGTGTCCCCATGGCGCTCGGCGAGCATCACAAGCTCGAGCACAAGGACGCAGGAGCCGCTGTAAGATGCGAAGCGGTATGGGCCGTGGGGTTGTTTCTCCTGTACGTGCCGTACATGAGGGGTTAATTCAGACTCGAGATCCTTTGAGGTGGATATTCAAGTTCGAACTGACCTTGATCTTTTGGTAGTAAAACGCCGCGAGTTCTTCAACAGAGTCCTGAGGCGCATCCTCCGTGATTTGGATACCCCACACAGCAGACGTACATTCCATGAACATCGGGAATGTCTCCAGCATCCCAGGGGCACCTGGTAAGTCAAATCAGAGTCGTTAACAGTCGCGCGCACAGAAGAGTACACTGAATGTGCGTCTCGCAAGCAGAGAGATAAAATTATGTAGACGCACCATGAATGAGCATCAAAGGAGGTTCTCCGCTCCCCGGGGCAATTTCTACCACAGTTTCTTTGGATTCTAGGATCAATTGCCACTTTATATCCTTCGTATCGGCCCCACTTGTTCCATCGTCACCTTGAATAGTCTCTACCTCATTACCATTCTCAGCTCCAGACGCGGTCTGATTCTTGCTTCTAAGGTTATCGACGATGATAGCACCATAGAGGAATGCGGAGAGCAGCGAGATTGACGGAAAAATGTAGATTATATCGCGTGGAATCCCCCGGATCGAAGCTTGACGCATAAGACCCGACTGGCGCAGACTGCGGATGATGGAGTTACGAATGGAAAGCGCACAAAGGCTTGAAGGTCATCGAAAAAAATGTCAGTAACGTGGAATGCTTTGATTACCCACAGAGATAATTGTACCTATCAGCCCCGGCTTGGAAAATATTATCCTCATCGTTGATTTGCCCCAGAATATTGATAATGGCCGCGCGTACGAAAGTAGCGATCTCCCCGAAGTCCCGTATGCCAGGGTTTGAGATGTCCGATGCACTTGTTGCACTACCGAAGGTCGAAGTGTATGACGAGTCGGATCCGGATCCGGAATCAGACTCGTATAGACGCTTGATGTCCTCCTCGTATTTCGCTAGCGTTATCTGCCTTCGTATTGTTCCTTTGCTAGTGTACTCGAATGGTTTGTCAGGGTGTGCAATGAGGATCATCTGGGGTTGCAGGTGTGTGAATTTGGTTTATCGGAGAAAGGTGATGAAAAGACACTTACGTCTCTAAATATCTTTGAATGTTGAGGGGAGTGTCGATTGGCCTCTGCCACCGTCTCCCTGAGATGGGCCCTTGTTTAGAACGTATCCGGAAAAGGGATGTTTCCAGACATAAGTCACTCACCAAATTAGACTTAGATAGTCATCCAGGTGATTTCTATCCGAACGATCCAATATGTAGTCGGAAGGTGGCAGTATCAATACTCCCGGCTGAAACCTTGCGCGTCCGAACATGACTGCAGCAGAGATGTAGGGTGACTTTACAATCATGTTCTCTATAAATGTATAAATGAGTATTTAAAGGGAGTTCGCAATGTAAGTTCATCCTGTACTTACCAATAGGAAGTGGGTTCGTCTTCATCAACAATTTCGTCCAATGAGATATAATTCCATTCATGATAATGAGCGCTTGCATTACCTTTTCCTGACAATTGAAGGATATTGTTGTCACTACTAGAGTATGCGCTGTGAATATGACAGTAACTTACCCCAGTGCTATGCATGATTTGCTCGTCTTCAGAAATCAAGTTAGCATCATACCGATCAACGGCGAGAAAAAAGTCCTAACCAGCTCGTCCGTACAACTTCCACAGATTAGGGTTTGTGGGATGCCGAATCACCAGATCCTTGGTGTCGAACGCCCGCACCCCGTCGACCACAGTGTTGAGAACAGCAGGCATTTTGATGCTGCTTTCCTAATGTTCGCCCCATCTAAATGCGAAAATGATCAAAAGACATCTCGCATGTACGCACCTTGACGGCGATTCGGAAGACCCCGTCCTCACTTTCCTCCCTAATAAATCCAAAGTCTAAGTGCGAATTAAGCTATAGACATATGTCATTTCTGAGAGAGGGAAACGTCGTCTAAGGGGTGAATCTTACCTCAAACCAAATCCATCCTTCAGTCTCGATATGCTCTGCAACCATTAACTAAGTGACAGCAAAAATAAGACCACGAAAACGGGAACGTACTTGGGAAGAATGTGGTAATAGGTCCAGTTTCAGTTCTGCGGTTATCGGGTTGAACATCGCGGTCAAAAAGATGATTGGGAGAACTAGAAATGGCTTACAAGCCGAACATTGGTGTGAGCTTTACCCCCTCCTTAACGAGGTAATCCCCAACATTTATCTGTAGTGGTCCTCCACCGTATATCTGCATAGAGAGAGTAAATAAAAAGAGGTATATGACATTGCCCAAAAATCGTGACTTACAATCCCTTGAAATGTTTTCAACGCCTCAAGATTTGACGGATAGGCCCAGGTCTTCAAACAGAGTCAGTCAACTCTTGGCCAGTGTATGTGGATAACCTACCTCCAAAAAAGACGAAGCGCAAAAGATATGTGAAGACGATGTTGCTACAGCACCTCGCAAAACCAGCTCCGGAGCAGGGATAACGGCCGGTCTGCTCGGATGAAACACGGATATAGTGACCCCGAGCATTGCCGTCCAAGGAATCAAAATAAATCCCATCATATCTAAGCCGATAACAAAACCTGAGTAACCGTTAGAGGAAGTATGTAGTGCCAGGTACTCACGATACAGCGGAATTGCATGAGCAGAAAGGACATAGCCGCGAAAATCTCCTTGTTGTCCTAAAAATGAAGTGAATTCAAAGGTCGTGTAGCTGACATGACGATTCAAGAAAGAACTCACGAGGGATAATACCATGTTCAAAAACCATACGGTACGTGAGTATGATTGGCTTTGGGAAAGAAACCGTCCCAGAGGAATGTAAGATAACGCAAGGGGCGGTCCTTTGATCAACGATCTTTCGCTTTTGGAAAGCCCGCATGTGACCGTCTTCCCGCTCTTTTGGACGATATAACTGGTCAAATGTTGGTGTCATGACCACAGAGATCGACTCTTTATTTGGATTTGCCTCCCGGAAAAGGTTACATGAGGTGGTGGTTAATTGATGTGTAGCGGTATCATCGGTAGTGAAAAGGACACCGCAGTCGGTGGCAGCTAAAAGATGTGCCACGCCGTCTGCAGAGTTCCTCGTTGATATCAGGAAAGGTGTAAACCCCGCCCTCATGATGCCAATGGTTAAGCTGTAGTAAGTGATAGAATCTGGAAGCACCCAAATCTTAGAGAAATATACGACATGAAATCGATTTCACACACCTAGATTCGCAAGTATCCCCACAACAGGCGGGGCGCGCGTGTCCGCCCTGGCCTTTACAGAAGTTACATGCTCTAGAACGAAACCAGTGGCAATATCGAAGGCTTCGGTAGCGTCTCCCCAAGATATGGTACGAATACCGCCATCTGGATCCTCGTATCGGAATAGCAAATGCTTAGAGTTGTTGATGCCATTGTGTTCGATAACTTCCAAGATGCCCAGCGAGCCGTCTAGTGGAGGCAAGTCAAACATTGAATGTGAAGCTTGGAGTGGGGAGACGAATTGAATGGGACTTCAAACAAGCGGGATGGAATGGAAATACAGGGTGCATCTTGTTTACTGTGTCCTCTTTATGCGCATCCAATTTCTTCTCGAGCCAAGGAGTAATCCGTAATCTATCCCATCTACTTGGGTCGTGTTAAATACTTTACGCAGGAAGTCGGTAAAGCTGACTATAACGCACCGTCTTCACCGTCGCCAAATAGTTGTTCCATCTGAAACAAAGGCGATACAGTTAAACCCCGCGAGGTTCTGATAGTGCGCGGCATGGCAATTGTCCGCGATAAGCGGCATGAAAGGAAGTCCAACGTTACGCAATTGCCTCAAGACAAAGCAATCACTGTTCGAAAAGTAAGCGGAGCTCGAACAGAGAAACGAGAGAGGAAACTATTTTGCGTAACTCATGCTGGCTGACCTTCATTTCAAAGCTGACATTTTCCTCGAGTAGAAAACGGAAGCGCTTGCCTGTAAACCGGCTGTACGCCAATGAGTGTTCAATCGATCAATCAGATCCGATATCAGTTGGACATTGTCGCCTAGCGTGAAGTCAAAATCACAACCCCCAGGGAACAGGTTGCGCTGAGCCAGTACAAGGGACTTTCAAGAAGGGGAGGACCCGGAGCATGACGAGATGCATAATGCACAGAACACCAGGATGACGGGAATTTTGGCACGGCGGATTTTCGCGTTAAGTGACGACGATGGGCGCGTCGAGGATGAGTTGAGGACATGGAGGTTGGAATTGAGGCTGAGGGAGAGGACGGATGAATTAGAAGGGGGAGGGTAAAAGGTTGGCTAACATACCTGGCACTTTACATGCGTCTGACACGTCAATAAGATGGAAAGACACGTCCAATGCATACAGACGGACTGAATATTCAAAATCAAGGGCATGCATTTTACCAGGTCTTCACATACCCCTTGAAGTGGAGAAAGGTATGAGGTCGTAGGACTTAGGGAATACACGGGTGACGTAAGCAAGGCTAACTTGTTTTCGCTCTCCGCCGGACCATTCTGCTGAAACGCGCCCAACTCCTTCTGTTGCCAGCAGCGAGCACCCAATTCCAATTACATGTAACTACTAGTTGCTTCGCGATGCCCAGGCAGCCCAGCATCCTCAACCTCGCTGCCGATACCTTTCTCGAGATCTCGAGAATCTACGCTTGACCTACCTCTTCACTTGCAAGAGGACCTGCCGTACCTTTTCCTTACTCTCGCATACAGAATCGAGCTCGAGCAAGCCGGAATGAGACAATCCGTACTGCTCCTTCCCCGTTTCAACGCGGTTGTCTATGCTGAAACACAGAGAATCAGCGTGGGGAACCTTGAGTTGCATGTCTGTCATTGACGACATCAGGATTCCGTATGATTCAGAGGCGCCCGACTGGATTGATCCACTCTCTGCTATCGGTGTTACTCCTGGAGTGTTCGTTTTGGAAAAAACCTTGCGGAATTCTATCGTTTAGGTTACTGTCAAACAACGAAGATATATCTAATCAGTAGAGACCTTGATAACCCTGTACAATCTCAGGCGATTGCACAGGCGTCAGCACTCGAAGAGCATGATCTGTTGGCTTGGGTGAAATTGGAGGAGAAATCATCCAGTAAGGGCATATTCACCTAAATTTCTATCGCCCTTGTACAATACTCCGACAACACGCAACTCCATGGGGATGCTTCAAACTCGCTCATCCCTCTTGACCGTATACATTCCTGGGAGGACCGACCATTAACGTCCATGTATCAGCCTGTTGGTACAACTGCCCTCCAAAGCCAGCGCTGGCGAAACATTCCAAAGTACGCTCCAAACAGCCTCCCGTAAGCGCAGCCATCATCTCCCTCATGTCATCATTCAGTCAACACTTCATCCATTTCACCCCGTCTCGATGAATGGTGCACGCTGTTGTGGATCCCAATGACACCAGAGACGACGACGACGGCAACCGAGGCAATACCGTCCACCTCCTCGACTTCAACCCCCTAGTGTGTCAGGTACCTCCGACGGCGTGGTAATGCGCTATATTCTACCCGCGAATCTGGTACATATCATAGAACTCGAAATCGTCGCAACGGATCGCCCTTGTCGACTCATCAAATACCATCAGAACGGTAGTACGATAAGACGCGGCTAATAATGGTCCAATGAACGTTTGCAGGAATACCTGGTGTCAGGCAGGAACTATGGAAAAAAGGCTCGTGAATCCATTTCCTGCTCCTTCTGATCGACATTAGAGTCTGGACATGGGCATGGGTGCGAACGTACTCTGGAGATATTGCATCAGAAAATTCTTGACGAAGAGGACCAATAGCACTGCGTGGAAGCGACCGCGGGCAGAGGGAGGGAGAAAAGTGGATGACTGCAATATCAGAGATCGAGACGTCAATGCATTTACTGTATGTCTGCAAGCGAGGGCAAAGTCAATGCACCCGCACTCCCTTCTCAGACGCATATCGCCCTTCCCTAAGCAGAACGCAAACTCCATCGAGAACACGAGATCAACGTGATTATTCAGAAAATTTGGAAGCGAAGCTGCGTAGGATATATCTTTTTGCGTGATTCTGTGAGCCTGAACCTGCAAAGGTTTTGAGAAAGCGCATCAGCGGTAAGGTTGGGGTTAAGAAGATTGGTCGAACATACCATCGAGAACCGCCCCATTCTCCTTATCAGTAGCATATCTCGTCATGGAGGCCACCCAACCCAACCACACTGCACTGTCTCAGGCCCGAAATCACCCCCCACCCGACGCCCGATGCAGACCTTCCTCGCATGGAAGGGAATGTCCAATCAAGTGCCGTTCTGTCCGCGCATCCCAGTGTCCGATCGTGTTCGCATGGTAGGAACAATTGGGTTGGTGGGAGTCGAGGGAAGGAACCAGTTGAGTTGAGCCCGAGCAGGGGGATTCAGAGGGCTCGCGGAGAGGGCATGACAAGAGGCATGACAATGCGCAGAACACAAGGATGGCGGCTCCACGTTGAGTGACGTAGAATGTTGAGGTTGAAACTGACACTGAAGGAGACGACGCGCGGGGCGAGTATGCTGAGAAGGTGAGAGGACGAGTCTGGATGTGGAGGATAATTCGACACATCAATCAGGAGGAAAGCCAGAGACCAAGGGACTGTACACTGCAAAGGGAAAGATCGAAAGCTCGTAAGACTCGAAGACGCGGCAACCGTGGAGAAAGATAGATCTCAATCGAACTGGAGGAAGTGGTTGAATGGGGTTCTCCATCCCTCGCATCTTGGGCCAAGCCAGCCAGCACCTGGTCGCCAAACGACCTCCCCGCTTTCAACATAAAGGTGGTCGACGTTGATGCCGCCGAGTTCTTAGGCACCCCACCCATCTCTCCAACAATCCTCGATAACTTGGAGACGCCAGATGCGCAGTCGCTGTGGAGGGGATGAACACTTCTTCTTCGGGTACCTCAGCGATGCAGGGAGGGTGAGTTCTGAAGACGAGTCGGGCGTCGTTGACTTTGCAGCGTTCCTTCTTCGGCGGTCGGACAGCAGTAGCACGCCGCACTCACGGAATTCGCCGTTACAATGGCGGTTTAAAAAGCGTTTGAAAACGTAAGTCGAAGTTGAATAATCCAAAGCGTCCAAAGGTCGTCGAAGCTTCTTTATCTATGAGACAACGTCGTCGAATTGCTGCTGTTCACTGTACCATGCTGATGTAGAGCGAGCGCGAGAGACACGACGAAAAAAGCCCGACAAGCGGCGGGTATTCTGCGAAACCGAAATGCGGTCACGTGTAAATTTGTGCACGCCTTATATTATAATATGCTTATCCTTTTTCAAACGATCACCATCGATTCCATTCACATTTGAACCAACATATTGTTCTTGAAGGGAATTTTTCTGCTCCGGCATAACCGTTGTTATTTATCTTCCGAGTGGTTGTTCGCACTTTTTGATTGCGCTTGACCCGCTTCAACCCACTTGGTGCCACTGCATTCCCGGGCCATTTCCCAGTGGCACCTTCACCTGTACCGCAAATCCACTCACCATTTGAACATGGCTACTTCAAGCAACATGTCCCATTCCTCCTCGTATTCTTCCTCCTCCTCTCAGACCTCCTCCTCGACTGGAAGCGAGTCAAGTTCATATTGTGAGTCGACCACCTTTAACGACGTGTATACAATCTCATTACATATAGATTCTACCTCGATGTCGCTAAACACACCCGTGAAGAAAACGGTCGCTGTAATTGACGACAGCAGAGTTGAATCGATGAAAGCTGCCCTTCAACTTGATCTTACGGGGCACACCTACCGTGAGATCTCGGTGGAGAATTTTGTCGAGAACGTGTGGGGGCTTGACAATGACAAGATTCAAAATATCATGGCCGAGAAGCTTGTGCTAGCCAAGGATCCGCTAGATGTCTACGAGAGCGTATTGAATACTGCCGGGAAAAGGGAAAACGACCTCCACGAGGCGTTCTGCAAGATGGCCACAGGACTCTTGGACGACATTTGCAAACTCTCTGGGATGCAGGTTGGTTCCATTCGGACAGGTTTCTGGGACTACAAGGGCGACGCAATGATTCGCAGTCAAGAGACCGACCGAAAACCCGATATGGCCGACGTGTTTCTCCCAATCATTCTCAGAGTGATTTGGGAGGAAGTGCGATCCGTGGTCGAATTCAAACTTAAGCGCAACAAACCTCCAACGAATGGTCGCAGGCTCTCAGATGTCCAGGAGAATGAGCCTGTCGAGGATGTCACCCACGATAAACCTCTGCCTTCGTTTATTCGTGGATCCGGATCGCGGGTCAAAGAGGTTGGCGATGTCGTAGCAGGACGACAACGTCGCTACAAGTCCAAGAACAATCGCTCAGCGACCCAGCATCCCATTGCCACCTCTGCCACCTCGAGAGACACATCTACGACTTTATCATCGAGCACCAACTACACCAGCACCCAATCCACTCGCAAGCGGTCTCGAGACGGCGAGGACCAAGGCGGCAGAAAACCGAAAAAGGGCCGTCGCTCCGTCAAGATCACCGACGATCAAATGCAACTCGCCACGTATGCGCTCGAATGCCTCGGGGCAAGCAGCCGCCACTATACCACCGGAATATTCATCGACAAACGCAAAGTTAGCTTATGGTACTATGATCGCACTGCTGTCATACGCACCGTCAACTTCGATTTTACCACCGAGAAGGGTGCCACATACCTTGGGTTGACTCTCTTTGCTCTTAGTCAGTGTGACATGCGCCAGGCAGGATTTGATCCCCACGTACACAGGTTCATTCATCCAGCCCAACCCAATGCAGTTATTCTCGAATCCTATATTCAACCTCTCGACAAGCCGCCCGTAGAGACGGTTCATGTATGCACCAAGTTCTCTACAGAAACGACCGCCGCGTGCGAAGAATGCCCTAGAACAATGAGTGGCGTCTGTTCTAAGTGCGCCAAAGAGCTAGCGGAGGCGTGCAGGATGTGCTCCAAGAAGGCGACGAGTATCTGTTACAGGTTCCCCAAATCCGAAGGCAAACCTGACTACGTCTTCCCTGTGTCAAAGGTTCTTGCTACTTACCGGGGCATAAATGGCCGTGGCACCTATGTTGCTTCCGTCTACGCAGGGCGCGTTGGAAGCAAACTACGAAATTCGTTATACGCTCTGAAACTGAGCTGGCAATATATATCACGGACGCACGAGGGGGATCTCCTTCGGAAGGTTCGAGAAACGCTTCCGCCATACTGGAAAAAGCGCCTTCCGAACCCATTATTCTATGCAAAATATACCTCAGAGGAACTGGGCCTCCCTCGCTCGAAGATGAAAGGCATTCTCGAGGATCCCAATACACCAGATAAAGCGATTCAAGGCCGTGATCTTCACGCGTTAGTATCTAACCTCTACGCGCCTCTGTGGGAAGCCAGGGATGTGGAGGAATTCAAACGTGTATTCTTGGACTGCGTTGAATGTGCGTACTGTCGTTTTCTTCAGAGATACCTTGCGACTGATCAAGCTGCCATTTCAGGCCATTATCATGTATTCACGTCAGGACGGGTAATTCATCGAGATATCAGCCAAAATAATTTGATGATATGGCGTCCTGGACAAACTGATAAAATTCCAGTCAAAGACTCGGTGACACAGAACGACCATGAGTCTGTTGGTGGACGAGATACGGAAGATGTGGAACCCGACGACGATTCAAAGGATATATCATCCGCGGAGGATGAATCTTCTCCGCCTATCGAAGAGCAGGAGACCATCGGTGTTCTGAACGACTTAGATCTAGGAATGGAGGTCAATGATAAGGGAGAACCTCCTCTCTCTGCCAACCACCACCGTACAGGAACATTTCCTTTCATGGCTCGCGATCTCCTCCAACAGGAACTGGAAATTCCTCACCATCTTTATCGACATGACCTAGAATCTTTCTTCTACATTCTCATCTGGGCGGCTACCCACTACGACTTCAACAATAAAGCAGAACCATTAAGACCGACGCCTCGTGTACTTCGATTTTGGGCGGATGAAGATCACGCCTATGACCACAAAGTTTTGCTGTACAGCAAAGACAATTTTAAAAAGGTCGAAGAGTCAAAACTCGCTCAGTTCGATGAGATTTGGGTCAAGTGGATCAAGCCACTCCGGGCGCTCTTCAAGTCTGCTTTCAACTATGTTGAAGAATGTGAAGAGGAAGTAAAAGAAAGGGAAGGTCAGGAGGGTCTCAACCGTCTCCTGGTCGATTGCGGTGGCAAGATAACATTCGAAAAATTTATGGAGGCTATTGGCGAAACCCCTCGCGGACTTAACCCAGAAGATTTCGCGCCGACAATCTCACTGGAATCCTTTGACAAGTAGAGTATGGAAATTGTATTAAAACTCATCATTTTATTCATATATCGCTACTGTATTCATAAAAGACAGAATGATAATTTTGCAGTGGGAAGGAGGAAATGGATATCAATGGGTATACTTCGTCGAGCCTCGTCGTCACTCGACATGCATGTAGAAGTCGCACCACTGGCAACTTGAAGCTCGAGACATTTGATTACCGAGCAACTTGAACAAGACATACTTACAAGATCTCCTATGCATAGTTGACTAGGCAACTTGATCATGACAGAGGTTCAACGCGTTCAACATTAACGATCAAGAAGTTCAACATTTGGTAGACGCTGACGCAGCTGCCACTCTCTGACACTGACACTCTCCGCCACTGCCACTTTCTGCCACTGCTTACGGAACTCGTGAATCCTGGGACCCAGGGACGCGTTTTGACTGCATGTGAGTGAGTGAGGTGAGTACCGAAGTGATTGAGGTGCGTGAGAGGGAGTGTAAGTGAGTGCACGCACTCGCACTCACCTCACTCACCGCACACTGCTTTTTCTCCTTGCCCGAAAAACATTAGAAAGGGGAGGGAAGCTGGCGGCAATGTCAGTGCGGTATATGTTCAAGGATAGGTTTTTAGTCGAGTATGGTTCAGAGGCGGGACGGCAGAGGTGGTCCCCTGAACTATTCCGCAACTTTGCGAGTCAGATCAAAACGAGGCTGACACTTTACATCGCCACCGAAGGGGTACGGAAGATTTTGCCTACTGAGATTAGGCGAGAGAGGGATGAAGACTTGGGCGCGAGGGCGCTCTTCCCTGATGTGGATATCGTGGATATCGAAGGCGGTCATTTGGACTTCTTGGAAGATAAAGCGCTTCTAAGGAGTATCCAGGGAGATTATTATGTTGGCTAATTGTAAAATATTTTTGGAAAGTAGTTTGGAGGCAAATGGTAAATATGTTGGACAGAAAATGCAGATAGTATGAAACCCTTCAGGAACATCGAGAACCCGAATTCAATAAAACAAAGTTGATGGAATACTTGAGCGAAAACGGGCGTCGGCTTGGGGAAGAATACATGACATAAGTCTTACCATCCGACTCCGGAGTACATTGAAGACTTTGATCACGAATTGCGTTATGCCGACATGGCATGCGTTGAATTGACAGGAGTCGAGTCCTGTGGTGGCGTATGTAGCGGCATGTATGTATAGTCGTCGCAAAATCATGATAGAGCATCCTTGTATTCCGGGGTGGACAGACTGATCTGCACTAGTAAGTATGGTAAAGGAACGCGAATGCATGATCGATCTTGCCTCAAAATAAAATCCCGTCCTCCTAGGTGGCATCGTACCGGATCTTTAGGATCCTATTTTCTGCCAGAGAGCGCTCGTGTTGTCCGCTATAGTTTACATAACCGCACATTACTCTGGAATTCCCGATGCCATCCACGCGGGTCCGAGAACGGAGTACATGATGAACTGGCGGTCCGGGTCGATGGCAGCAACTAGGATAATAAGCTTTGCCTAGAACCCTGCTATTTGCTAGAGAAAATGAGGCCAGAAATGAGGTGCAGAGCGAAAAGACAAATCAAAGAGCAAGGGTTGAGAGATAGACAATGTCCATTCCAACTCTCAAAGCTTGCAGACAATACACGGAAACCGACTGAGTGTATTACATAGGAGAATAAATGTCGACAGCATAATCTAGAGGTAAAGCGTATGCGCTCAGCAATCATTACTCGTTTTCCTCTCTGGCTCTTCGGAGGTATATTGGTGGAGCATGTCATCGCCGGGAAATGTATCAACTGTCGATAAGCGAAAGTCATCCGTCAGCATGAGAATATCGTTGGGACTAGGCTCCGGCCCCAAGCGACGCATGTCATGATAAGCCTGCATGTCTATTCCGATTCGTTAATGGGAAGCCTAAGAGGAAAAAATAAATTCAAGTCCTTACTGTTATTGAGATGACTGATATTGGCCAACTAGGGTAATATATAAGCAATCAAAGGCATAACATAGAGATAATGTGCTTACACGAAGACAATGAATGGATTGGCGGTGTGAGAGGCATAAACATACGGCAATAGACCGCTCACTATGGCTGACAAGCTGTCATGTAAAAGCGATAATCAAAAGAGAAATTTGAATGGTGGTTTACCAAAAAGAAGGACGAACGTCCAGGATCCTTCCCGTACTACTAATTTAACAATTAGGGCTTGTCCTTGCCCAACGTTGCGCTTAGCGAAGGTCGCTACCCATAACGATGCATGCGTGACAATTACTGACACACTTCCATCATAAAACGTAAGTCAGAAAACAAACGGAGAAAATAAGATCATGAGATATGACACACCCAGGAAGATGGACTCGATTGGAGGGTTCCGAAAGTCGCATTGGTAATTGAAGGCCCCTTTCTGGGAAATGTCCCAGGTCAAAATCGAGGCGATCACGAATTGAAGAATAATAGGGACAATCAGGAGCAGTATGTTCTTGCTTTTGCTGTACAAGGCATATACTGACATCGATAAGACATGAATCAATAAGGAGACAAGTTCACATACCTCGGAGGAATAGAACCGCATCTAACACGACCATTAATGAGGAAAGACTCAGTAAGAGGAATAGAAACCATGTTCTGCAGTGTTGACTCGATACTGGCGCCCTTGCAAGGAATTTGTGAACGAATGCATAATGGACACTATAGATGACACCGTTAAAATACAGAAACTCCAACGATTTAGCATGGACTAGGACTTACGTGAGGGTACACAAGGAGACGTAACGAGCCCACAAGTACAGGATACCAATGATAGAGGACGGAGCTGTCTTAAACGTGGCCGGTCTGAAAAGATAACGATAAGGGTTGGCCTATTCGCATAGAGCAGAGATCCTTTCGTACGTACCTCCAAATATACTTGTATTCATCTTTGCACGTCGTTAAATGCTCTATAACCAGAAAGACAAGGGCCGCCACTGTATAAAAATCAAGAACCGTAAGCAGTGAGCGAAGTGAGAAGGATAAACCTCACAAGAAGAGTAGTTCCGTATATTGACGGAAGTCCTAGAGAACACCGTCTCGTCCTCCAACATCTTCACGTTCCGAACCAAAGGAACAAGTTTAAGTTGATAGCGAGGGTATGCTGAGCTATCGAACGTCCGTGATGGTTGCAAAAGCAGGCAGTGAGGAATCGGAAAGAAAGCGATAAGGAAATAGACGGTCACCGCAGAACTTCCTTCTATAGGTTGCGATAATCAGGGCCAGGCACTGGGCAGGGATTCACCTGTTTACATACAATATTATCACTGAACGACTGGAGCAGCCAAGCCTGACTTATATTTACCTTGGACAGACCAGACTGCAACCTTTCAAGGTTTCGACGCTCGACTTGGGCGTTGCTTAAGATTTGAGAATTTAGGTGCAGTATTATTTGGCATGAAATATACCGAAGCTGACTAGTCACGATAGCTGAATCATGCTCAGAAAAGACTGAAAGGGAGCCAGTGTGAGGTCAATCTAGGAATCGGGAATTCCAATCAGTGATGGAATTTGCGGGTGGGAAGAGTTACCACGCCTCTACAAACCTGATATCACGGCCCGAGACTTCCCGGCTCCGAAGGCCCACAACATTCCTGCGCCACAAATAGAGGTGAAAGCGACCAGCGACGACACTAATCGATGTTGAATCGATGAAGGAAATATAGTATCGTCGCTACAAATATATTGAATTGTACTGCAATAGGAAAGTTTGGTAGAACATGGCTCATTAGGTGCGAGTAGCATTTGCGCTTTCCAAAGTCAAGTAAACTCGTCTCGTCTGGCGGAAATTCTCGTCGATCTGGAGGCCGGCGAACTTGTGGAAACCAAAGAGGAGGTCGAGGCGCGTAGGGCCTCGATAGGCAATCACTGGCCAAACCTCCCCGTTGTGTTCCTGAGAGTCCCATCGAATACGGTACGACTGATAGACATGGTCCCGAGTTGCTTGATCCAATGCGTACATCTCATTGGCCTGTATAGGCGTATTGAAATAATTCCTGATCTCGTTCAAGACATTCCCGATAGTTAAGCTCGTCATAGAAGTAACGTCAATCGGTCCGAAGCGCTTGATAACCAGGGCCAATGCCCCATGCGGCTGTCGAGAAAAGATATAGAGCTCTCTCACCGGAGGGTGAATTGCGAGCATTCCAGAGCTGATCCGAGCTCGGTTCCCGGGCCCTACCCAGGTCCGTGCAGTTAAAGGTGGAAAAGAGATGTTCCAGTCGATGTAGGGGAACGAGGATGCTGCAGGCATCAGTTCTCTGACAAGCATGTGAGGCACATTGTTGTCAGAGCTGTCAAGTGCTGCCGTGAGATTCCTTCCAAGCGCGTTAACCGGTCTTGAGTGGGTAGCGGGATCAGCCCTTCGTCCGGAAACATAATTGTGTTGATATTCCCTCTCCGCAGGTCGAATTGAAGATGAGCTATCCAGGGCGTTCAAAGGGTGTGGTCGCGAGTAGGGCGTGCGTCCCGCGTTACCGTGATAAGGATAGCGATAGACCTGGGCAGGAGTGTATCCATACGCGTTGTACGGGTTGACGGGTTGCGTCAAGTTGTGGTGACTTTGAGATGGATAGCCGATTGGCGCAACATTAGGCGCCCAGGCGTAAGGGTATAGATAAGGGTCCTGCCATGCAGGGTGCCAAGTGCTGTATGCCGATTGAGGCAAAACAGGAGGATTGGGGGGGAGAGGCGTATTCATATGACCTTGAATTCAAAAAGACATTACAGTCCGTCAGCCTATTGCTAGTGGTGACAGTCGATAGCCATTCTGGCACATCGCAAACTCACCAAACTTTCGACGAGGTGGTCGATAATATCGAGGTTTGGCCGTATACTCGGGATCCCAGAAAACCTCCGGTTTATTAGCCCTTCGGTGAAAAAAGAGCCATCGTCGCAGTTTTCGAAAGAAAGCCGCCGAAGGTACAAATGCGGGAAGAACTGAGGACGAGCGACTTCTGAAGAGCGGCATGGACAGGGAAAGACAGAGGCGGACCAAATGGCGACATGGCTAAGGGGCATGTTATAACCTATCGAAAATCGATCAGCATCATGGCATGCGCCAGGGTATGCACCTGATCAACGGTGAAGAAGAGGCCAATTCGAGCGTAAGGGACAAATTTCCCAACATCTCTTATCGATGTTCTCCACGTGTAGGTGATGTGGATAATGGACCGCGACCCAACAAGTCCTATTGCTGGTGACGCAAGCAGCAATGTAGGCCGGATCCTACATCAGTGAGCTAGCTTTCCCCGATACGACGAGCGAGCATGCACAAATGCGTGCGTCAACGACAGGAGCGAAGGAATCAAATCAATGCGTATGATAATTCGTGATGGAGAGAATGATATACAAGTGCACATTCCGAGAAGAAAGAAAAAGTAGAAATCGCCTCATCACAACGAGACAAGGCGTTTCAAATGCAGTGGAAGAACGAGAAAGAAATTGCGCATTCAACACGATGAATCGCTTTCGGAAACATAGAGTTCAATAGGTGCCAAAAGAAATCATCCAACCACCCCCGTCGACAGAAGGCTCAATGCCTCGAAACCACATCTGTGCACCCAAGGCGTCGCAGCGGCGCATAACATCCACGAGAGGGGGTTGACCAAGAGATATCCCGTTGTTGCACCGCTGTTGGAACGTTCGTCGAGCAGCTTCCTGCCTGACGAGGACCCAGCTACTCCGCTCATCTTCTGTGACAGGTTGTTGGAACTGATAGTGAATCTCGGCCAGGATATCTCCAACCTTGATGCCCCGCGGGTTGCACACAGTGAACGGCCACGGAAACTTATAAGCGTGGTCGCCAAGCACAGCATTGAAGTGCATGTGGGTAAGAAAGGGCCATGTGGCTGGTTGTTGCCGGTCGGGGTCGGTGCACCTGACAGTTAAGGGCGTACGACCATAGTAAAGGTTCGTATAAGGATTAGCCCATATACACCAGCTGAGAGGAGCAGGACCCCAGATTGGGTGGTGAAGGAGAGGGTTTAGTTGAACCTCCCACGGGAACGGGAAGGGTTCACCAGGAACAGGATCTTTCCATCGAGCAGGACGCTGAGGAAGCGCACGATGTTTCGTACCAACAACCCATCGCTCGGGATGCACGTCGTATTCCTCGGGTCCTCGCAGATTCGTAATCAGATCCGCAAGGGCCTCTGTACTAATGCTCTTCTCGCTCGTAACAGCTGAATGCGTAGGCGACGGTTAATTAGGCAACACCATACGAGCCAAGATGGGCTGACTTACGAGAGTTCTCACATAAAACATCGTTCAGATATGGCCGAGCCCAGTATCCGTACTGCTTCCACTCGTGCAGTGGCACTTTCTCACTATAAGGATTTTCAGGTTCCGGTGAGCCCAGGAAAGGAGCGATGACGTCTTTTCCCGAAGAAACAGAGCCTATGGAGTGTTCAGAGAGATCGACTGAAGACGTCGCAAATAAAGGCGCTCACCTGATCTGATGAACCGAAGTATACAACGCCACAGACCTTTTCGTCTGGCGACTGGAACCTTCACCACGCTAACCGTCGAAGTGCTCGGGATAGACTGATTTCGCTTCGGGAGATCGAATACAGGTTTTAACGGAGATTCTGGTAGGGAACGAGTGGAGATTGGGCTTCCTTCCCAAGGTTTTGATAGATCATGGCCCGGGTTGATGCTCCGATAAAACCCAGCATGGTGTTCGTAATTGGGTCTACCGGGTGAAAACATCAGACTGGTAGAGGAAAGGGGATAGAATGATAAGGAGGGTTAAAACCTTGAGGTTTTTGTTCGAGGTTGAACCCAGTTACGCGAGGCAGAGCCTTATTCCTGTTTTGTTTAATTGCATGCAGCGCCTCGAGGCTGCGAGACAACTGTTCCCACAGGTTTGGGTTGGCTGGTAGTACTAGGATACATCCTTGTAAAATCCACGTGAGATACGTATATGAACGCTGGGCTTTCAGTCGAATACAGGGATGATAACGAGCTGTAATATGGACAAGAGAAGGGGAAAAAGTCGAAAGACCTCAGACGGAGCGTCGGAGCCGAACCAAACATTCGAACGGTGTCACGTGCATCACGGTGCATGAAACGGATCAATGGCCGTGCGCTCCCGGTCAACTTTGCCAGTGCATTCACTCGACTCTCGAGCCCAGGTTCTAGCTTCAAGATACGTTTTCACATTGCTTGCTAGCAAAAAAAGATATGTGCAGCATTTAATACTGCTCGAGGAAGACATTGGGCGTTCATAAACGATGCCCACCAAATTTAAAATAAGGGCTCAGGCCGCGAAGCAGTGCAGCAAAACTGAAGTTACGGGATCCATTTCCAAAGATACATCCCCACATAGCGAGAGTTAGAGAAGCGTTTAAATCGGTGTTAATGGCTCTGATTTCTCAATTGTCTGGGATTCCAGGTGGGTTCATTCATCAAATTGTTAAATGAAACGAAGCGGATATCGAAGGTTGTACCCTCAAGAGTCTAGATTGCAATTGTCGCCCTCTCTGCAATAAAAATAAACATACAACATGAAACATGAGAAAACTTGGACAATGCCGTTAACTGTGGTGAGAAATCCCATCCGATGTCACAAACCCACTGGCGGATGAGGGGATTATTTTAGTCAAACGAAGTCGGAGCCATATACGGACTTATGAGACGCTGTTTGTTTTCCTTAGAAAGAGTATTCACAAAGACATAGACGAAGAGATCAAGAGACGCACTCTGATGCATATGTACTATACTGGACTACACTGAAACGAATGACGTTCATCCAACGATGGATGGATAGGCGGTAGTCGAGCCTAAATTACTCGAAACATGGTAGGCTGCAGAGCTCCGACATATCGCATCCTAAGCTCGAAAGGTGCATGTCTTCTCTAAATAAATTTGGGTGCTATATGCGCATGCCATCTATTAGCGTCTACGGAGTTAGTTACAGAAACTTGGAACCACGCGTGCATACGTCTCCCAGGATCTCACCCACCAGAGTCCGTAACATGCAAATGACAAGTAACGCACCGCACACAAAATCGGGACTGGTCACTGCGCAGATTCCCGCTCTCCCGCATCAGCGTGCGGGCAGCTATTCGCCCGAAAAGCCGTCGATATTAATAAGCTGAGTCAGGCATATAGTCGCTCCGAAAGAATACACGTGTAACGGCGAGCGGATGGTAATCTAGCGGTAATTGAGCGTGTGCTCGAATGTCTTTGGACAGCCTTGGACGTTAATGGAAGTATCTTCCCGTGCCTTGAATGCGCTCCCAGCCGTATTGGTACTTGAGAATTTCCAAAGAATTCTCGCGTCAGCTGCGAGGTGGTGGATGGAATGTCGGGAATTCCCAGCTGTGGAATATCAGAAATAAGTATTTTAAATTCATAAAAGATGCGTTGAGAAAGGTTAAGAAAGAGCGAGATTTCAGCGTACTGGCTGACAAATCGAAAGCGATGATGACATTCACCCATTGACAAAGCGAGGAACACGGTCTAATAGAGATAGGTTTCCAGCCGCCGGAATCTGATGAAGAACAGAACATACTACATAGGTTCTGAAATTCAAACTTGAGGGGCCTGCGGTTCAGCGAGAAGCAGGATTCGAGTGTCGGTGATTCCTTATTCATATGATGGTTCGTGAGCCGTTACAACGTCCGACGTCGATCCTTGTCGATCCTGGAAACTTGAAAGGCGAGAATGTTGTGAGCAAAGATAGAATGGTCCATAATTCAGATGCCAAGTCGAAGATGATGGCCTCATGGTCGGTTCGTGCAATCGGTGACACTGATCTTCCAACATATTTTGCTCTGTTTAAATTTGCATCTGCGAAGCGCATCTGCAGGGGTTATTCGCAAGGGATGCAAGTAAAACGGACTAGTACCGGTCTGCGGGACAGCATATGTATCTGCGGGAGGGACTACGTCCTAAGACCTCTCCGATAATCTTGTGGAACGCAGCTCAGCCAATCGAACGGACGAGATGAGGGTCAGAAACGATATCAGCGCTTCACATCCAGAAGACTCTGCATTTGAGGGTGATTTTAGCCTGACAGTTGCGACGTTGAATGACGACAGGAACCTGTAAGCCAAAAATATCAGGAACTGAATTAGCGCAACTCATCATGATGTTGATGTGTACCCTATTTTTTAAGAATCTTTATAGGAAGATATCTTGATTAAAATAAGACCTATCGGGCAACGATATCGCGAGGCAATTGAGGACTTCATACCAAGGGACAAAATGGAGAGAAACTTCATACACGACCGGCTGATGATTTATGCGCATCTGGAGAAGGAAGAGTCAATGGACGTTCAGAATAGGACTGCTATGCAGATGAGGCGGAAAGCCCTTGAGTGGTCTTGCGCATCACATGTTCCGAGATTTCTCGAGGGCGAAAGATGACTTGGACGAAAACGGCGTTATAGGAGCCTTCGCTATATGTGACCTTATCATTGCGAAGATAGGATGACAAGGAAACAGAGAATAGAATACAGAACTCGCCAGTCATGAGTCGTCGCGGGCGTCGAGCGTCCGCAGCTTAACCAAAAGCAGAGATAAACCCAGTTGCGCCTCTCAAATCGGGGTCATCTGCTTGAGGATGATAGTTGTCACGTTGCACCAAATCAATCTCCCACTCTTCCTCCCTCCGATGACCGAGTATTGGGAACGCTTCACGTTCCTTGCTAGAAGCGTCCAGCATCTGCTGGTGAAGGAGCGTCCTCAACGGCTCTTCCACCGACTCAACCTGTTTCCACTCCCTCGCTCGATCCCATAGTGTCTTTCTCCCGTTGACGATATCACTCCATTCCATCCGCGGAACCCGATAGTCTGGCAGGAAGGCGAATCGTTTATCTTCTAAACAACCTTCTAACCATTTTTCCCACATTCGGTATTGAGGATCATCCAAGGTGGCGAAATCCATAATGAACGTTAAGGAAGCGAGGTTGTCGCATGCTTTGAGAATTTCTTTGAGCGAAGCTGCGACATTAAGAGCTATTGTTTCAGGTAACTCTGATCGCGTGCTGACCGCCAGGTGTGTCAGGGAAGGCAAATCGGCAATGGTGGAGTAACGGTGCCCATGGGTTATACATGTGTATAGGTGTGTGACGGATTCGAAGATGGGATCGTAGAAATTGACGAGGTGGGGGCTGCCGTAGTGCACCAGCAGCATAAGTTTAGGATGTATGGGGTGGTGGCGAAGCCAAAAGGCGTTTGATGCTAGATTCTGACCAGTTATAGCGAGCTTCGAGAGCCCTGCGAACACCGGTGCCACGCTGGCCAGCGCTGTTTCGATTGAAGGGCGCCGGTCGTTGACGACCAATACCCAGGTGTCGACTTTGTAGCTCGAGAGCATCCGGGGCATTATGTGAAGTTTGGATTTGAGAGCTGGGATGTAGTTCTTTCTCTTCGGTAGGAGAGTGGCTGTGAATCGATTGACGTGCTCAGGATAAAGCATAACGACATGGCGAAAGAGAATGGGAAGCACGAGGACATTGACGTCGCTCGAGACGAAACGAAGTTGACGAGCTTTCTCGACGCTCGTTTGGGCCAAAATGAGGACAATTTCGCGTATTAGCTCTAGGGGAGCTGGCTCCACAGCTGCTCTGACAATTCAATAAGCCTAGCGATGAATGACACATGAGTTCCCGGAGAACAAATTCCGAATCATAGAATATGCTTACTGGAAACCATCGGCCATTTCAGAAATCGTACAGTGAAGAAGCAAGGACGAGAAAGGGAAATTTGTGTGGTTCGTGGTCTGCTAGACGTACATAGACGTTACAAGGTGGTCGAGATGGAGGTTACGGAGGACGTTCTACAATTAGGAGTTTGACCATGACCATGGAGATCGTGGCATCTCAGGCTGGCATATTTCCCTACCCGGCCCTAAACTCATTTAATGATAAGCCCCGTGATTCATCGAGCCCAAGCATCTAACCACTGCCATTGGACGATGGGTGAACTATCTTCGCATGCTGCACCAAGGGTAAATTTGGAGAATAGACCTTTCACCAAGGGTGATTTTGTCTGGGGAGATGAAAAACGAAGGGAGAGGTTCGGTGTGAAGAGCGGATGGAGACAAGAATCTAATCGCACGATAAGATGAGTCGGTACGAAGTTACCGATTTTTCGTGAACAAGTTGCCATTTGCGTCTCTTAACCCAAAGACTCGGTAACATGCCCAAAGCCCTGTCGCCATTTCAGAGGTTGGGTACAACGGGATGCACGCAAGGATATACTCACACTTCCATTTCGTAGCTTGACGTCCCGGAAGACCTTGTCGGATGGAACATGGCTAGGTAGAGAGCAGGGTCCGCGGTTGAGATACATGTCCAAGGATTCAAAAGATCCGGGAACAGCACTAAGAACAAGTACAAGTACAGATAAAGTCAAGTAACCGATGGATCCTGTGTCGAAGTAACCGACAATGCGATGTCGTCAGAAACGGAACTGGAAAGTTACAAGGAATCCAACGCCCATGAAATGAAGAAACTTCAAAACGCTCATCAGTCAAAATTCCCTAGCACCGGCCATGGCCTCGGATGACGACACTCAGCCTGAGAGGCAACTCATCTTAGTAGTAGTAAAAGGATATTCTGAGAAAGATATTCTGAGAAAGATGCACGCCCATCTACAAGCTAACTAATTCCCAGAAATCTCTCTGGCTTTCAGTTGCATTGACGGGGCGCATACTCACACTAGGTACCATTTACCTCGGCTACAGCGCCCATTGGTAGCCGGAAAGCCAGCTGAAGGAAAGATAATTTAAGTACAAGCTACTGCACAGATATGGTAGTTGGTACCGCAAACATAACGTATCGTTGGGCAATGGGCATAGTTTATGTATGAGATATGAAGGCGTTAACACGATGGGCGAGCTGTCCGGAAGCTCTTTGCGGGGAAGTCCTAATCAACACAAGACTATGTATAATCAGCTCAGATTCAGAATCCCGAGGGCCGCCTTGAAGTTCGTAACCTTTTTTTATGGAAAAGTGATCCCTTTGCTCGCGGCTGGGGCTGCTAGCTTCTCAAGTGTGGGGTATGAAGATATGGCGGGTATCCTTGATGCAGGCCAATGACGACATGAAAGGTATAATGCCGGTCCGCAGAGACAGAGACAATGATCAAGTGTGATGGAGAGGTGAAGAACGGCTGTGCGGCCACTAGCAACCAGGAGCTTCTGAATGTCACGGACAAATGTTGACAATGAGGCATACCTAAATTTCTTTCGGGAACGGTGACTGCCATGGCCGTCATGTGAGCCACCCAAAAATGAAGTCACAATCTTTCGATGCTGCGCAACATGAAGGGTAATTTCAACAGCTAATTTCTGAGCCTCGTGTTGGCCTCATGTGGGAGAACTTAAAGATTAGCACTTTAGCCTGCCCAGGCAGAACAACCACAGGCGCTTCAGCTTGTGTTTTGAGAGAGAATCCAATTTGAAAATTAATTCCGTTCCTATCCAATTTCAGGGAGGCACCATTGGAAAATGGCGTCAAATGGCCGAATCGAAAGTTCTCCGCAACTAGCGTCCCACTAGTCGTTAGCCACGAATCACCTGCAGTCGTTGTTGTCCGATTATCACCAGCGACCAAGGCTTACATGAAGGCCAATTGCTTTCAAGCTACGGGATGCCAATCGGTTGCGCTGACTCCTGAGGTTAGGTCGACAGGAAAATCTTTATTCAGCGCGCTAGCCTCGTGTTTTCTAGAACAGGGTCCCAACCGAGATCGGCTAATCATCCCGACAAATACCAGAGGGAAGTCAGCAGGAAACTGTAAAATAAGTACGCTGCGTACGCAGATCTTCGGAGGACAGCACGAACAGAAGGTCGCATCAGATACGCAGTGCGTTTATCTTCAGATAGTACTAACTCAGATGCAAGGCACCCAGGTAGAGGCCTAGATGCCGTTTTTGAAAGTTGTCACGTTGCATCATGCATAAATTCCTACCAAGATAATCCCCTGGAAAAATTCCCATACAGGCATGGTTTCGACGGTGAAGAACGCTTAGGCGCGACAAGTCACAAAGGAGTGCGCAGAAAGCATCCGAGGCGTCCTTTTCAATTCCGAGTTCGCACAGGAAATTGACGGAGGGCGGCTGAATGAGACGTTTGCATTTTCTTCGATATCGGCAGGGGCCGCCAATATTCTGAGTTCAATCAGAAATTCTGGAAGAAATAAAATTAGAGGGGCAAAGGACTCGCGTCGGGATATCGTTAGAGATGAGGAGCTGTGACGTTCCTAGCCCGACGCAACCTTGGAGTAGACCGCATAATATTTCTGCCCCTCGAGCTTGCTGACTAGAAGCAAGAAGAAAATTATCAAAGAATTTCGAGAGTATAGAGGTCGCCACCAGAACTCGAGCTGCAAAGCCGACATAATGAGCGAGACGCAGAGAGAGATCTGATCGAGTTTCCGCCAAATACACCATTTCTTATTGATCGAAAATTATACCTCGTATACGCTACTATTCCGTGGTCGTTGGTGATCACGGCATATTGCGCGCACATCTAGACCTGAGAATGAGAGCTGCTGTTTGGTGTTGTCAAAGACTGGTCGGCTCCCATGAGAAGGGATATAATTATCGTTGCTAGACCCACAAGAAAAGGGGAAACACACATTCGTATCTTTTAAGGGTACATCCACGAGAACCACGACTGCAAATGATAAAGTTTGACATTGAAGCTGAAGTTGGACCCACGACGTGTCAACATACTATTCATGGAGTAGCAGAGAGTAGCAGGCGCACTTCGAATATTCAAGACAAACCTGTTGGAAAAGATGGCGCGAGACGATGACGGAGTATTTGCAAGCAAGAATGATTCCCAACTCCGTTATCTAATACATGGAATGCGCCGCATTTCCGAGTCCCGACAGTGATAATAGGCTCGGCCTGTGGCGCATCAACAGCTGTGTGAAACTTTGGACGCATTCGGTTGATAGGCACGTTTCACGACGATTGGTCGGGGTGGGGTTGTCTGCACACTAGTACTGAAATCAGCATTTACGAAAGCACAAAAGAAAGCGAGATCATACCTGTGTTGTGGTCCTGCTCACCATAACACGTGGTACAAGCGCCGACAAATACCAGAAGGTGGGCGCCGCCACAGATGGTGGATCTTGAAGTAAGTCGAATCCCAGAAGTCTACGGAGTCGTCCGTGTTGACCCACGAGATTTCGAAAATCCTGTTGGACACGTTATTCGCTGTGGGTCGGAGGCACAGATTCAATGTAGCAAATGACCGAGGCGGCTGATGGCATTCCATGTCGGCAATACAAATATTCGACGACAGCAACGAGAGGTCCAGTGGATACTGGAAGTCTAGAGGATGGTCCAAGGGTTGCCCTAAACTTTATGTAGATGCAGGGAAGTCTCTGGTCATGAATTGAGGGGCTGTGTCGTCAGCATATACCCAATCAAGGAAGCTCAGATAACGGAACGAAACGAAAAAGAGAGTAGGTTGTATTGCGCCGGGGCTCTGGGATTAAACGTCTGTACGCGGACTGACAGTTTGGCAATTGAATAGTCGCGATGAGTCTTCAGTTCGACGGCAGATGGACACATAGAACGGTAGAGAATGCGCGATATATTGAACCGGAAAGAAAAGATTGGTAAGCTGGAGGGGTATAATCGTACATCGCGAAACGTTACTATGTTTTATCTGACTCGTCGGCTGATTCGGTTTTCGTTTCAACCTGGACCTCGTTCTGTGATTTCTTCTCCTTCAGATAGGTCTTCAGAATGCAGCTCTCGCCTGACCCGGATTTTTTGCAGCCTTTGCAAACCCGTCCGTGCTGTATCATCAGAACGTGAAGGCCGTATTTAAGCTCGTCCGGGATGCGCAGGTCCAGATGTGCTTGAGTGAGAATCCTGTCGGCTTTGGCTGGAACCCAGCCGAGGAGCTTGCTAAGGCGGAAAACATGGGTGTCTACGGCGAACGAATCACGCCCCAAACAAAAGAGAAGGACACAGGACGCCGTCTTGGGACCGACGCCGTCGTATGATATCAACTCTTTCATGATATCGTCGTCGCTCATTCGTTTACCCTCCTCGACCGCTCCTAGATGCTGCAGAGAATAATCGCCATGCCGATCCTTTATTGCCTTGAGAACGTTCTGAATAGTAGTGGCCTTCTTGTTGGCCAGTCCTCCAGAGCGTATAGCATCAGCAACGTCGCCATGAGGCGCCGCAGCAATGGCAATAAAGTTATTTCTGCCAAAGGATGCATCTAAAGCTATCTTCGCCCGGGTAGAATTTTTGCCGGACGTATTTTGTGAGAGAATGGTGCCGATGAGTGATTCGATCACGTTTGGAACGTTTCCGCACGTCTGAGCAGAATTGCTAGATGCGGCTGGGGGTTTGCGGACGGGGTCATGACTTGGGTGGGCCTTGGAAAGAAGGTTGAACACTTCCAAAGCCTCGGTTGGTGTCGGATGCCCGAAATCAGGGAAGGGTGATTCGACGACGAATGAAGATTGGAGTTTCAGCTTTTTGGCCTTGGTGGGTGTGTCTGTCGTAGATATTCCCTGACTTGATGACGCGGCAGACCGTTCTGGAGCGACAGGTGATGATGAACGAGGCCTTTTGGTTCTCAGGCTGAGCGAAGTCATTCTCCGGGCGAGGACTTTCTCCAATATTATAGGTCCCACCAATATAGTACGTCTGAGGATGTTGCCAGGGGCAATAGAATACGACGTGAAAGGCCGACAGCTGCGTGAGTGATTGACTCACACTTATATCCTGACGCGTGACAAGTTGTATCATGGTGTGACGTGTCGCGATTTGTCACGGTCGCAAATTAGGTGCCGACGGCGCAGTCTGCCTCGTTGCACTCAGTAAAAAATGAAGTCAGTAGTTAGTCGTGAATTGGTCACGAAATAGTCGGAAATAGAAAAACTTACCTTTCACTGACTATTATCTGCTTTGGGGAACGCGTTTTTGACTTGCGGGAACAGGTCAATGTTGTCTATAGTCAGTAAATTGTCATTACAGTGTATTCTCTAGTCGTGGCTGATCATACACTAGTCATACATCAGTCAAACTCTGATGACGGCAAAATGCAAATAAAATAGTCATAGAAAAGTCAGATCCCAGTCATTCTCTTTAATATTCCTCACTCCAGGCATTTAGAAAGCACAAAGAACAAAGGTATATTCCTAGGCCAGATACTACATATGTACCAATACAAAGATGGAGGGATGTATTACCATAATCCTAAACCCAGCATAGTGCCTCATTGCCCGTTCCTAACTTGACTCAATGACCGCATCCATGCCGGTCCACGAATTCTATTCCCTCGAGGATTTATTCTGCGCTTGGTGCGAGTGGAGGTGTCTGCACAATGTATGAGTCAATGGCGCGCAAGAAAAGGAAAGGAGACATACCCTTGTCTCGGAATCCATCCCTGTCCGTCGACCCTCTCCTCGAGCCTTCTGCGTAGCGTTAAGTCGCTGATCGGCATTGTATGCCTCTGGGGTGGCACTAAATGGTTTAAGTGCATGCAAATAAAGTAATAAAGATGACCACATACCATGGAAAAGAGACGGCCATGCCGATAGGCAGAGCAGGAACTTACATGAAGTGGTCGAAGAGAACAAGTTGCGAATTCAGCCAAGTTGCGAATTTGAACATTGTATTCACGTGATATATATGGGAACTTTCCCACAGTTCACCGATAAACGCGAAATCTGTCCGAGTTCACTTCCTCCAAACTTTGTCAAATGTAAGACTTGTATGACTAGTGTATGACTGAGCCACGACTATGATACGGAGGTGTCTCAAGACTTTTTGCTGACTTTTGCTGACTTTTACTGACCTTGCATGACTCTGCATTGACTATGGCTAACTTTGCTTTTTACTGAGCGTTGCACCTCGTGTCCATGGCACTTGCTCATCGTATGACGCGACTAGTAGTTGATACTCGGAAGCAATGAGTTTTTCTTTGCGATATATCATCTCTGGCTCTCGTTGCCACAATCTCGGGCAACTGGCATGCTTGGGAATAATTTGGCCGAATTCAATACCTCTGCCGCGAATAAATCACGATCATGATGAAGCTCGGACGGCCTCGTAACAAATTTGGAGACGGTGAGTCGTTCTGGACACAGGCACTGATATTCTTTGAAAGCAAATTCAACTACCTTCTGACTCTAATAGTGCTTAATAAATCCAAAAGCGAAGAACGGCGTTGTATTCAATCGCTATACCGACGCAGTACTTAGACAGCACAGTCTGAGAGCGACGAATGTTATTTCACAGAAAACACCGAATTCTCCGCCATTCTTGAAGAACCTTAACAACCGACGTCCACCGGTAGAGGACTCAAGCACATGTTCCGCAACTGTCAGGGTGAATGGTGGCGGACCTAAACCTAGTATAGGTCAGCCAGCCATCCTGTTGCCCGACGGAACTTGGTTATCTCGCTCCTTCAAAATATCCTCCCCGTTAGATAGCCGAGCCTTTGAGCGCCGTACCGTTTGTGCGCATCGATAACAGCCAGTGGAGCAAAAACAACCCATCAGTTCACTCGACATGTCGGCCGTTTCCGATTGTGCGTGGCTGTACCTTCATTTCCGTATTGTCGCTTGTGCTAGCCCATGTCCAGTCTATCGCAGGGTTCAAAATTCAAATCCTAAGATTTCAAGTGAAGCCATTCAGGGCTGGGAGTAAATACAAGTGGAGCGGGGCGTGTGGGCGTATGGGCGTGTGGGCGTGTGGGCGCCTGGGCGCCGACATGGAAAACGCATTCGATCTCTTTCTATAGTAATTCTTCCCGTCGACTCATGCGCCACCCAATAGTACAGCCACGAGGTCCTACCGTCTTGCAACCTCCCGGCGGTGCAGTCAAAAGACACTTAGCTCTACCCACCGTCCATTATTTCAACTCACTGATTCCTTCAAGTCCAAATATGAGACGAACGCACGGGTGTTTTCCCTCTTAATTGCGATTCATTCTCCTGAGAATACGAGACATGCCAAAATACATGTGAATCGTCCTGCTCATCAATCTACCATACTCTCGTTCATATATCTACCATGAACTCATATCGAAGGGTCAATATATCCACCTTCGTACCCTCAATGTCCATTGTTCGCCTATTCAGGACATGTCCGAATGATCAACGCTGGGCTTCGAAAAGTTCTCTGTTCCTAACAAGTGAAGTGGAAATATGCTTGCACATGTGCACAAAGTCCCACTAGGCGGAAGAACTTTAATAATCTGTCGGAGGAACGCTGTTAGCGGCTCGGAGACGCGCCACACTTCTGCAGTTCCCGCGGTGGTTGCGTGAGTAAAAAAAATCTAATTAACAGTGTTCTCAAGAGTATGACTCGACGCAAGAATGCTCCCAACAGCGGGCGTTGCCTCCGCGTGAGCATCCCAGACGCGTCGCCCGATACATCTTCCTTGGAACTAGTCATTGAGAAGCCTGCATCTGGATTTGTGGCTAGGCCTACTTATTGCGTGCATGGTCAATGTTCATGTCAAGGTGCGATGTATCAATAGCGCATCAATATGCGAGTGTATAAGACACGGACTTCTGAACCGCATACTGGCGCATTGTCCTTTCGAACTCTGACTGGGATATATCACTAATTACGCCCCTCACGAACTGTCAATCGTACAGAGACGCAGTCCAGTTTATTCCGTATGATCAGTATCTTTCTATCTTTCCTCAACTGCCCCTTAATCATTCTCGTTTCCGCTGTTCTCACTGGCTGGATTGAGGTCCTGCGCCACGGTCCCATGTACTATCAACAGTGTATTTTCGGATACTTCTAGACCTACATGATTCGCACATCAACTTTGAAACAACAATGTGTGTCTCAATATTGACCCTCGTTGCTCGCAGGATATGCCAAGCTAATCTTTCCCCACTCTCGAGTTTCGACTCAAATATACTTGGACCCTTACTTGAATGTGATTTGGTTCCGCACATTGGCTCCCATAGAACAGAAATATCGCGACTTCATTTCGATTGCTACATATTGTTGAGTAAGTATGAATCTTACAGTGGCAGATAAGGCGCGGAACAACGCCCATGACGGTCAGAGCACAAACACGCGACTATTTCCTGCTACCACCCTAAAATGCAATGGTATAGAATATGACGCCTCCTCGAGAAAGGGCCAGGGGTCGTTGCGCTCATTCAGCCATACTATTGCCGCTCAATGATGATATGATAAATATAACTCCTTCACAGATATATTCGACACCTTTGACTCGACTTTCTCCCCATGCATTGCATCGACTATCTAAACTTTTCCCCAAGCTCTGTGTGGCCGAGGTGATCATGAATTCTAGAGGCCATTAAGTTAATTCGGAAATACGGACCTTAAATGGGATTCCTTTGTGGTGGGACGTTGGATCTCACAAAGGAATCGTAAAGCGCGTGGCCTTCCTATTCGGGGACAATGTAGAATCCTAACCCTAAATCAGGTCTTGCCGATCTCCTCACCCGATCTTGTCATATCCGTCAATCCTTCCGTGCTCTTGACTAACCTCGAGAGCGATATTTGATTTGATTTTGGGATTTCATAGGAGTTCGATGGGGGACACAATATTTCATTTACATAAATACAAAGATACTTCCGCTCATGAGCAACATAGAAATATTGAGCTGAGAACCTCATGGTTGTGTCTGTTTACTCGGAGAATTTCGAACTTGTTACATACACATAAAGTTCATTGATGGAGCTTGATTTTATCGGCTATTACGGAGGAGTGTAAAGTCTGTCAGCCTGGGTTTATCTCAGTACGGTATGGGCAGAGGGTAGAATTAACATTCGGCAGCTGCTGCTATTTCGAGGCAAAGCTCCGGCATATCGTGGCCTCATTGGGCAAGTCGTATAATTGCCGCCTCCGCCTGCGGAGAAGAAATGACGTCCGGTATCACGAGATTCATAGCGCAGGTGTGCTCCTGATATGCATTGGCCTGGACCATCGAAAATATTGGCCCAGAATTTATAATCATGACTGATTATTGCTCGATTTTCTTCCGAATATCGATGAAATATGTATGAGATTATAGCATCGCGGAGGACAAGTCACTGACGCAAACGCGATCGTGCGATGGGAGATCGGGAGATGCAGACATTGACCAGCCGCTGATGGCCTGAGTGTGAACTTTGCCGTGGACGAGTGGACGGGTCTTAATTGCCTTTTCTGGAAGCGTGAAGGCGCTACGCCAATTTTATCCATGGGATGAGTTTTGGTACACGTGGATAGTTTTATCACGATGGGATTAGGCCAAATCATCTCGAGATGTATGTTTAATAATCCATCAGACGTATTTACGTGGTACGATACGTACAAATTATCTCTGGGTACTGGTGAGCTGGGAGAGAAATATGTGGCATAGACGAGTCAAGGTGTAGGAGGAGAGAGAGGTGTGGAATTGATTATTAGAGTCCGCGGAGAGGTTTGGAAGGGGCGATCTTACGTGGGGGTATTGATGAAAAGATAAGAGGGAAAATGTGGGTAGCGGCAACAATTGAGGAGGATGACTCGCCCTGCTTCCCGGACCAAACTCCCGGCGAACCACAGATCTGGCCATGGTCGGGCGAGGAAGACAATAGCAAATCAAACAGAGCATCTCTCCATTGCACCACCAAACACAATTCAACAGGATGTCGAAAACTCTCGTCCATCCTTTATCGGGCCATGGTCCCTCGCCAGATCCGTTTTGGGACGAGACAATGAAAGGAAATCCCAGGTGAACCTTACGAAACAGGGCTCGTGTCCAGCGGCGGAGCCTTTCTTGGTATCGGTTTCCTGACCAGAACTATAAAGCTGTACGCTCGTATTGTTTTGCTTTTTGTGCCCCGCCCGCGCAATTGTTCTCCTCGGTTGCAGAGACAAAGAAAAACGATTGGCATCCTCGACTTGCGACACCCATTATTCTTTCCCTCTTCCCTCTTTGTGCGACTCACCTCTCCCGCCCAATAGTTCCCCCATTGTTCCCCCACTCTCCTTACGACCAAGTCCCGCCATCCCTCATTGTCTCTACGACCAACAATCATGCCCGCTTTACGCACTCGCGATACCCAATCCCGAAGTAAGTGTTTCCTATTCTTCAGCGCGCACAAGAATGAGATCCTAAGAGAACAATTCACTCACCTTTCCCAGCACTCGAAGTGACGACGGATGCACCACAAACCCCCTCCCTCAACATCGTATCGCCAACGCCACGCGCCTTCACCTTCCCTATCACCCACAACCTCTCTGACAGTCCTTACTCTTCTCCGTGTAATTCGCCTTTTGAACCCGACCTTCGTTCTTTCCCTTTGCAATGTACAACACAATCATCAGCATCATCGTTCACGCCCCCTCCTTCATTTACGCGCACACTCTCACCTGATTCACCTATCCGTCACGCATCTCCAAATCCTGGAAACCATAAACGCCGAAAATCATCATGCAGTAGTGACGTCGTCGAACGCAGGCCGAAGAAAGGCGACGAGGACTACATCAAGCGCCCAGAGAACGCCTTCATCCTGTTCCGACGCAAGTGCTGCGAGGACCGCCAGCAATTGCAAGAAGAGGAGGCCGCTGTAACCGGGCCAGCGAAGAAGCAGAGGCAGGCCGATCTCTCCAAGACGATCAGCCAGCAGTGGAAGAGCCTGTCGCTAGCGGAGCGTCAGACGTGGGAGGACCTGGCGAAGGATAAGAAGAGGGAGCACGAGAAGTTGTATCCCAACTACGTGTATCGTCCACAGAGGGCCAAGGACAAGGATGGCCGGACGAAGAACAACAAGAAGGTTAAGAAGTTCGATTTCGACGAGGCCGACGCTGTTTCGTTTGTCGTCCCCGTTGTTCGTCCTCATGGGCGCTCCGCTTCAGCGCCTACTCCTCCTCCTTATCAGTCGATCCAGATTCCCAACGTCTACCATATGACGCCATCCTGCCCCACATCCCCTTCGCTACTTCCCATGATCAGCCGGCGATCAGCGCACCCTGGTCACCCCGAGGAGGCGATGTCGAATTTCGATTACTTGCCCAACCCTTCCTATGTGCCGCCTTCGTACGCTATGCAAGGACAGTTCGAAGCTAGTCTTCAGGTAAGTTATATTTGCTGATTCCGAATGATCCATCCAACCTGACGTGATCGCGTTCTCCAAGTCGTCCGAGTTCCTGAGAAGCATGTTCAACACCACTAGTCAGCAACGGAACAACTCATCGCCGCTTCAACAGCTCACCATGCCATCGACGACCGACGCGCTTCTCCTTCCGCCCACCAAATCGTTTCTCCTGCATCTTCGATAGGCTCCGGCTCGTCAGGACCTTCCTCGCCCTCCTCTGGACCTTATACCCCGTCTGCGTTTCTCTCTCAGAACTTTTCCCAGCTCTCGCCCGACGCCGCACTCGAAGCCCAAGCCCAAGCCGAGATCGATCTCCAACTGGAGATGCAGATGCAGCAAGAGTTCGCCTCCTATGCCTGGGGCAGCAACAACTCGCTGTGGTCATCCGAACCCTCGGTTCTGCTGGGCGACGACTTTGACATCAACGCGATCCCTCCTCTGGAGCTCGGCGTGCCAAAATATACCGAGAACATGCCATGGCCGCCCCCAACTCTTCTGGATTGGAATTCGGGCAAGACTTCGTCAATGCTTGGAAGGACGCCAGTATCGCGATGAGCACCAGTACACGATGAGCGCCAGTATCACGACGAGAGCCAGAACCTCGGCCTTCTTGGCTTTGACGAGATGATGGCCGGGCATAGTTTCTGAGCCTGCGGATGCTGCGCGTCTTTGGGTTTCACTTTAATTTTTTGGACGATATGTATGGATATGTGTATTTTGCGCACCTCGCTTCTCCTGTCCCGGTCCCTCTTCCTCTTCCTTGCAAGGGCTGGTCGCGGTTTTTGCCTGTGTACGTCTTTCTGTTCTTTTCCATCATCCGTTGTTGTTTTGCCCGATTTTGGGTCTGTAATCATAGTCGCTTCCTGCGTAAACCTACCTCACGATTGAGGATGTGTCGTCGAGACGTACTGGATACCCATCCTGCCGGCCATCCTCGGATGCGTCTCGATGACCATCCACATTATTCACTACCCCTCATGTGCGACACGCTTGATTACTCATTCACGATCCTATTCACGAACCATATCCATACCACCCCTCCGCGATACCCATCACTTACTTTTATTATCTATCCTTCGCGACAGCACGTCGCGGCTCATTTTGTTGTGTCCCGTCACTTTTGTTCGTAGTCCTGCACACATGGCTTTCCGAGAAGTGAATTATTTTTCTGGCGCTTCATTTCCACTGCGAAAATTCGTCCAGTCAAAAATGAAAAGACAATAAGAAAAGCCAAGCGGAGAAACGTGCCAATTCGGTGATGGAAATTCGATTAGAATCGGAGTAAAGACGGCTCGCCGATAACAGTGGCCTTCTTTTGGGACACGCTCGTCAGCAAGCGAGGGTCGGTTAGATCAAGAAAATCTCCCACGTTGATACCTGAGAAAAATCATCCGAAAATGTTCAATTTTTAAACTCGTGATGAAGTCGCCACCTCGGCACATCACTTCGTACGCACTTCGGGATTTAACCATGAGGTTGAATGAGGCCGTCTCTTCCTAGAGAAAATCTCAGACGAAAGAAATTCGAGGGTATAGAACTGCTTACGGGAGATATCGGGTCGCAGTCCACCGATAGTCTGTGGGTTAACTATGGCCAATAAGCGTGACGAGTCGACGTCGTGGGCAGGGTTTTCGACTACGGGCGGGACCAGGGCGCAGGGCACACATCAGGGTGGCGGCGAAGCGTGCATGCAAGAAGGTAAGAAGCGGAGATGAAACCCTTTGTGCCTACGAGTGCGGCGGAAGGCCTAGATTGCGCTTGGGTAATATGATGGGGATATTGCGTAAAAACCGAATTGTTTGAAAGGCCTGGTAAAACGAAGACAGTATTGGTATGTGAAAACCGACGGTTTGTCCCTCGGTCCGAAAAATTCTGCGCAGAATAACGAAGATACGTTATAGCCTCGAGGTGAAAGGGAAGAAATTAAGTTCAAGATCGTCAGCGTGAATCATATTAGGATCCTATTGAAATCTTCAATAGAACACGAGCTTATGCCACAGCCGAGAATTAGGTTCACGGTTGAACGATTGGCCCCATAAATGAAACAAAGGTTAACTGTAAAAGCATTTAGCTTGAAAGGGCTATGGGAGAGACAGGCTGGAGACTAACCTTTCATTTTCATCGATATGTAGAATGCGAGGGTAGAACACGTCAACAGGATTGGGGGTATAGAGATAAAGACTTAATCAAGTGACGACAGCCACCAGAGAATGTAGATATGCTTCATGAACTTCGTGCGTAGGTGGTTTGGATGGCAGAAAGAATACGGGGGACTTTTGCAGTTAGTGCGAGAGTTGAAGTCGGGAGGGTTTACCTGAAAGGTTAGAACAAGGGATTTAGTGGAAGAGGAGGGCGGAATATGAGCGTTGACTATCTCACCAACTTAAATACTCCTTCCGTATCAACACGAGGTTTCAGCGTTGGTCGACCACGTTCAGGCAACCGCGGCATTGATGTGATCTGTGGCGTAAAATATTAGCTTCAATAATCCTGAAGAGTTGAAAGTAAATAACGCAGCCTGCACCTGGAAGACTAAAAACCAACATACAATTGTTCATGCAAGTACGCACTTAACGACAATCAATGAATGCTAGATTTTGAGCTCGAATGCGTTCCTTTCCACCCAGAGAAAGCACCTCGTGGTTGACAAGACCAAGGTTCGTGGAGACCGATGTGACGTCTGCCTCGCGATCCACATCATCCACATTATAATCACCAGGTGTCAACGGAACCAGAGTGGGTGAAGGACGCGGTGTAAAGAGTATGATTAAGGCCTCGAGGTCGATATCGCCTTGCCCACATTACGCGAGTGTGAAGCCACGTTGAAGATAAGACGTGTTAACAGAAGCATCTACGCGTCATTTCAGCAAATATTGCAAGAAACGATGAGAAGGAGTCGTTGCGTACCAGGCCGCTAGACATCGAACCAACAACCGCGTGAAAGTTCCAAAATCCATGTTTCGAGCCGGGACGCGTTTCCTGAGCGATAAGTCCCGGAAGTGGAATGATGCTGGAAGGACTTCGGGACCAACGAGACAAAAGAAAGGGTTGCACTCGACGACATGGTGTAAAGGGCTCATAAAGTTCAAAGGAAAAAGGCACTGTCCGTGTGGTTTCACAGCATTGGCAACGATGACAAGGCAGACAAGCAACGGACGAAAAAAAAAGCCAGGATTAGGGGCGGTCAACACGTGATGCGTTGATACGAAACCAAGTTCACGAAGTTTGACGCGTCGATTATATCTCGGTATCTCTGACTCTCTTCCAATCCTTGTCGAACTATTCTCTACTGTTTTTGTTTGATTCTCACAGGCGGAGGACCCGGCAATTGTGTTTTTTTGATGACTTGGGGTCAACTAGAGTGCGTCATTCCAATTATAACGCAATTATGACGCCCTCCCACCAAGTCGTACTGAGAACCTGACTCCAGGCGAAATGCGGCGGACTTGAAAGGATGGATTCTCGTTATATCCAAAGCCATCAATGCTGTAAAACCATTTCGTATACTTTGTGCATCCTTTGTGCATCCTGTCAACGCGACCGTTGTTCTGGCAAGAAATCTTTTCGCAAGGTGTAGTACTATCATTGATGCTTCATTGAGCACGTCTTCCTTCTTTGATATTCACTGACGCTAGAAGCAAGGTGTATAAATATTCCATCCCTTCGTCTTCTTTTCCTATGCACCACATAATCCTAGCAGTGGAATGATGATGTGTCAAGTCTAAGGAGGATATCACGTCTTCGTGACTCGAGAGAGTATGATTGTCAGCTGTCTCCAAGGTACCCAACGACTCTGATGTCTTTCCTCCGCCTTGACTCCACGTTATCATTAGGGAATCTTATACTACGTACAAGAGAGGGTCACAAACATGGTCCTACAACCCCAAATATTCGCCGTATATCGTCGATTGGGCGCATTTTTGTCGAAGGCCGAGCATTTGTACACCAGATGATCAAAATCGTACGCCATATGGGCCTGTGTACTCTCCCTCGCGAAGTCTTTCTAGCATCCTTCTCACTCCTATGGAAGATTTCTAACCTACGTACTTTCGTATTCAGGTACTTGTCTGAGTAATACTATTGTCTGACACCTCGAAGGCCATGTGCTGTCAAAAGACTCAGTTTGACATTGTGATTTGGCGCTGTCTACCAGGCTAAAGTCGTTGAAAGTGCATATGTACCCCCCTTTTGTCTCACCAGGGCTGAACTGATAACGCGGTCTAGGGGTGCATTCCTTTGTTGCCTCGAAATTCACTAATTCTAAAAGGCAAAATGCCCCCTCCTGATGTCCGCGGCAGTTATAAAACCGTGGGCGCGCACCCCCAGCGGCAAGAGAAATTGTACTCTCGTCGAGTACATTGTCTTCCATCAAGAATATTTCGGAGGAAGCATCGTTATTACTTCTGCAGCCCGCGGAATTTTCGAAGACTAGGATACCTCAAGACCAGCCTTTCACCTGACCCGAATTAAATTATGTGGACAAAGGAGTGAGTATATGGTCGTAAGTGACTTGATCCGATATCTATACTTACAGTAACTAATGAATATACTTAGCGGATTTCGGGTAGGGTCTCCTGTAAAGTTGTAGAAGGGAGTAGATTCCTTGGACTCTTCGTGTACGTATACTATACCATGGATATTCTTATACGGCTTCACGTTGACCGAAAAATAATCACGATGGTCACATACTCGACGAGTGGGAATTACTCCCTTGACCTAAATTCCACCCTATGAGACCAGAATTAATCATTTAATGTTATCTAGCCAAACGCGCCTGTCCCTCGAAGACTATGACGATAAATTTGCAATAAATGAGACGGCGGCTGGAGATTGATGGCCTCTGAGTTCGGTTATGGATATGAAACGAGCTCTGTTCGGTTCAGTGGGTTCAGTGAAAAATTGGATCTGTAATTTGTAAATAATGGGTTGAACGGATTTACCGAGAGTACCTGGGCGAAGATGAAAAATTGAGGCTACGTTTCTGCATTGAATTTAACTCTATTACTCAAAGTGGCTTGAAAATGTCTCTAGAATTCACTGTCTAGTTTACAGCATTTTATTCACCCAATGTCTCCACTTCGAAATGGTGTTAGGAGCGGCGAAATCGAAGTCTTTGTCAAGTCTTTGTGCAGGAAAGATTTGTGAAAAAATAGTCTTTAGAACAGTCTTTAGAACAACATAAAATGTGTCTCCAATCTTGTAACAACTAAGGCAGTTTATCCCGTGAAAGTGGAATATTGGTCGGTATAATTTAGCCGTCGATGTGAATATATGAAGTGTCCGAAGAGTTCGCAAGGTTGCGTGAGGTTGCGTGATGCGACCCTTTGTGATTTCGAAAGGTGGACCCTGTGAATTTGCAAAGTGGGGCGGGATCTTGGCGGGGCGCATCGTGATGCGATAGTGTCGTGCCTGGCGCGGACCCTGTACGGCTAGCGTATCTTTTCATCGTGCATGCGCACCTAGGCGCACTCGCCCGGCCCTGTCCGTAGATGCTTGCGCACCGCCCTCCTTCCTCTTACTATTTCGTATTAGCGCGTTTCCAACAAACTATTTCTGATCTCACACGCCTCGCTACGCCTACAGCGAATCCCTGCGATTCGCCAACTCTGCTACCGATGGATTCAAGTATAAGCGACCGATATCAATGGACGACGAGGCGGCCGTGCTCTCCTCCTTTGATTTACTAATCCAGCGTCTACCATTCAGCCAAGAGCCAATCTAGTATTCCTAACTTTCGGGTTTCTGTGGAGCTGTGTCGTCTGATCTCAATAGTCGATCACACTTAGGAGTCCCCTCGCCCAGTTGGCTCTATTTTGTTCTCTCTCTCGATCTTGCACCGAAGTTGTATTGTAATCTCTTCCACCCAAAACAGGATTAATCCATTCAAAGCTCTGAATCAGCAGGTTTCCATTTAGATTTCTGATTTTAGCCTACAACGGTCAAATCCCAGCGAATTTTTGACTGAGCGAATTGACTCTAGATATGGCTAATTATACTTATAGTGATTACGGCACTCGGGGGCGCTGCAGACTCGTGTGATGACGCGAAAGGCAAAATAGAGAGCTGTGTGTATGCATTCGGGCAGTGCTCTCCTAATGCGGATCTATGGGCCGTACCTCAAGGTTGCATTGTTGCTGTGGCCTTGAGGCGCTGGGCAGCTGGACGATGAGTGGCTCAACCTGAATTCGGACTTTCCCACAAGCTTATTGCGGGCGCTAAATAAGTTCAATCCGAATGGTCACCTCGCCACCTCCGTCGTGGTCAAACTGTATGTTAAAATTAATAGTGATTCAGTACAGCTCTAGATTCCAAGAAATCCAGACGCTAAGCACTTGGAAAAATTCAAGCAAAAGCTCGCTAGGTCATCGCCACAACGACGCACAGCATCACGCAAATAAGGCGATCATGATACCTGGAAAAGCGCTCTTATTCTTCGAGTCACCAGTGGCACCATGGCTAGATATAAAAAATGCACCACCCCAAAAACTAAATTCACCACCTTCGTATCCCCATGATCGTACCTCAAGGAGCTCTTCTCCCATCCAGTAGCTCCAAGTCTTCTACTGAAACTCTTATCCGTCGCAAAGGCGGAGGTGGAGGCGGAGAGGCGCCAGTGGAAAAAGTGGGGGTGGGACTAAAGGCTCATCCAGTACTGGGCCGGGTCCAAGAATTCTGGAAGCTCCTCTCAGCGTAGTATCAGCGTTGGGGGAACTCCATGGACGCCAGCGTAGGCGGCAACGGAGGTGGAAGAACTTACCTCATATCGTCAGGCTACCCTTTCGCTCACCGAACAATGGGTGGAGGGGACAGAAAGCATATCTATGGCAGCGTGTATGCTTTTATTTTCATTTCTCTGTCGACGAGGAGATGCTCATTAATTATTTTAAATCCAGGATATATGGTAGTGGATATCCTAATGGCAACAGTACCCCAGGAGTGCGGGGCGCGATCTTCCGTTCTACTACTGGCCTATCCCATGGAGTGGACCGAGCACTGTCGCCTTCCCTGTGCTCGACGGTCAAGAGGTGCGATAATAATCCTCCATTTGCATTCCATACAAATACTTACAAGTATATTCCTTCATCAAGTACGGCCATCAAACAACGCATCTCGTCCCGGCGGTCCTATACAATCTCTGGTCCTAATCTCGAACTACACACGCGCAGTGTACAGAGTCATGTCTGACAACGACACCATCATAGCTTTGAACCACTCTCTGAGCACTCTTTGTGCCTCTCACCTGGACCTGAGCTTTTCTGATTCTAGCATCACCCCTATCAACGACACGATACTCACCTATCCTCTGGCGGAGCAAGCGCTCATGTACTTTCGCGCGTCCTCGTGGTGCTTACCACGGATGACTATAACAACACAGCGGCCATGCTTGCCTATTACACCGTTCCTAGTGCCCCACTCCCATCTGCTAACGACATTGACTTGCTGAACTGCCTGAATTTGACTATTGGAACCCAGGTGCCGCTTGTAAATGCGCCTTCGACTCGTTTGTCTCAGTCTCTACTGGGACTCGTCATCGCGGGCGCTATACTCCTGTCGTTTCTTCTGTTTGTTGTTGTCAAAGTATTTATCATTACTGGCGCCCCAGAGTTAAATGTTGTGTACGATGTCTGTGTTTTATGTTTATGTTTACTTTCTTCGCTCTTGGACATCGTTGCACGCTCGATGACAAGTAGCCGAATAATAATAATGTTGTTACATGATTAGATGGACTCGGACTGCGAATACAATAATCATATACTCGTGTAAGATACATGGAAAGTGGATTGACAAATATTGCTATAAAAGTATACAGCCTTGCGGATCCGAGATAAATAGACGACCAGGAAGGATGAAGCGCCCAAATCAGGAACTTCACGCAGGCTGAACCTGCGCCAACAACCCCGCCAGATGAGCAGGAATTGCAGGAGAATGCGCGAACATCAACGCTCGCGACGGAAACACCCCTCTCGACGGTTTATCCGCAGGGTTCACCTTCGTCGACACCCACTTGACACGCAGCTCCAGGCCGCATCATCACAAAGGTTCAAGATCCTTTGCAAAATCCCCTCAAGATCATAATTCGGCGTCCACTTTCTCTTCCGTAGAGCGTCGACGACGCCAATGTTATCCGAGCGGACAGCGACGGCGGAGTTTCGATAACCAGCAGCGAGGAGCGTTAGGATGCCGAGCTCGACGGCGATGAGCTCCGCCCACGACATGATGGGCTTGTTGTCTGATCCTATGGGAATACAGGGATGTCCTGGCGAGAAGCGCCACGCGAGCCACTGTTGGTTAAACACCAGGCCTATGCCATACGCTGAAGCATCGACGAATATCTCTGGGCGCAGAGACGAGGAGGACGCGGACGATTGGCCGTGCTGGGAGCCAGAGGCAGAAAGGGGAAGGTAAGTTGCCGATCCGAGAGCCGGAGATGAGCTCGGCGATCGAGATGGACTACGCCAGGTGAGGAGGAGGTACAGTTGCGCGGCTGTCCTTCGCTTCCGCGGCGTGCGTTCTGCGTCTTGGATGAGGAGCCTGACTTCATTTAGGGCCGTAATGTTGCCTGGTTCGTGCGCAGCTTCCATGAGGGTTGCTACATAGCTGATGCTGAGCTCTGTTTCAGGTGGTGGTGGCGCCAATCCAGCGTGGTGGAGATCAGAGTCAGAGTCGTCTGACGAGTGCAATTCGGCACTAGAGCTTGACAAAGAGGAAGGGGGCGACCAGGAGTCGTAGCTATCGCTCTCGCTATCACTGCAAAAAGACAGCAAAATGAGAGTTAGACTTGAAATTATTAGCTAGCACATACCTAGCGTGATCATGAGATCGGACCAGAATGGGTCCGCATCCTCTTTCTGTCTGTCGTCCATCATGTGAATTTGTTGAAGAGCTAGGAAATCTTCGTCTTCCTCGTCGTCGAAGGCAATGTCGGTGCTTCGCGACCTTCGGGCGTCAAATCTGTCGAAACTTTCATCCCATACGTTCATCGGATCTTCTGCGTTATCGTGGGTCATCGTAGGAAAGCTTGGAAGATCTGCATCCAAATCCCTGCGACCGCCTTCGACAGATGCCCAGCTTCCTGTTTCCGCCCGACCAGGGCGATCCATGGCCAGATCGTCGTAAGCCATCTGTAGTGCCATAAGATTATCCTTAACAGACGCAAGCTCCATTCCAATAGTTCGGCCTGGTCACGATACTGGGAATTGGCGAGAAGCGATTCTTCGTACTGTTTGCGTGCCAGCTGCAATCGGCCGCGGTATCGAGAGAAATACATGCTATTTTCCTCTAGCTGAAGTTGCCGGCCCACTTCTATCCCGTCGAAGAACGTTCTCCCTGGTCTGCTGTAGGATTGCACAGCGGGGTCGGAGGCGATGGAGGTCTGGTCTACGTGTTTGATGTAGGCATGGCATTCTCGACATTCGTCCAATGGATGGACAGTGGAGAATGGAGAGTCGTACGGCCAGAGATCATCATCGAATAAACCGAGGTGAGAATGTGAATTGCCTTCAGGAGTAAGAGAACGAGTAGGGATACGTCCAGTCGGATGGAATGAATCACCCTCGGTTTCGAGTGGATGAGAAAGATACGACATAATGCTTTATGCTGGTCGCAGTCGAAGAGAGCTTCCAATAAATCAAATAAATCTCTTGCTTTCCTCGTCGGAGAGGGTCGGAAGAAAGCAGCCTTCCGGTACAATTCGCGTGCTTGAGGGTTTATGTCGGATTCTGAAGCCAGAAAGCACGATAACAGCGAGGCTTTCACGGAAAGCTTGAATATGTACATGGCGCCATGGATGCACGTCTGCTACACGTGAGTGAATCTACTTTCGATCAACACGAGTCTGATATTGTGAAGGTTCAGGGTGCTTACCGTAACTCGCAGCAGAACACTAACAGCTGACTTATTCCATGCTCCTCAGGGTGGTCCTCTTCGTTTGAAACGTGGTGCTAGGCTGCAACTTTTCGCTTTTCACGCATGGAAACAGCAAGTATGGCGTCTGGAAGATGGAGCGGTAGTTGTCATGGTAAGTAAGGCGATAGGTTTTTCAACCGCAAAGGAGTAGGTTCCTTGTGGAGAATTAGCATACAGCGATAATCGACATCCTTCAAGGAGTTCAAGACCGCTGACGGTGCACCGGTGAAGCTTGAAGGTCGCGTCTTGGTCGCATCGCATGAAGTTTTATTTTGACCTATTTGCTGTTGCTTGAATCAGTGGCCATTGGAACCTCCAGGTGCACGGCGATGATTAATGAGCGCTTGGTTGCTAGCTTCCAACCTCTTGAACAGCGAAGATCAACGAAGCTACAGCTCTCGGCTCATACGATGAACCAAGACGGAAGTAACGGTCGCTCAAATGGACCCAAAGGTACGTCGTAGCAATATCCCTATGGGTACCACTCCCTATAGTCAGTTTCACGGTTTGGAGAGCTTCATTGGACAGTGCAAGTTCGTACTTATCTATGAACTGATTATGGCCCAAATCCAGGAAGATTGCTCCTAACCATGTGCTCTCCGGATTTGGAGAAGATTGGACAGTATCCACGTAGGATTGTCCGGTTCCCAGACTCCTATGAGGTACTTAAAGCGTACAATCGTTCCAAAACTTTCTTCTGAATGCGATATTGTGATCGGCCCGGCAGGCTGCAATAGCGTCTGCTATGCGAGTCTTTGAACATCACATACTTGCTGGATACTCAGGCCAGTCAGACGAGGGCATCCGTATATTGGAAACACCGCGGTGATCGACGCCATCAACACCGGCGGCAAACACCGCGGCACGTGTCCCCGCCAGGATGCATGAGCATTGAGCTCGTCGTTGCAAACAATGACCAGTAGATATTAAAGCCTCATAGAGCAGAGATAGAGGTACTACAGGTAATATATTTATATTACACAGCTATTTTGGTACTTGAGTAGTTGGTATATCTATTTTATATCAAATGTGATTTATGACAGCTTCTGCCACCGCAGACACTTTGCTTTTCGGTGCTAGCATTATGCTAATACCATAGCAAGGTAGTTTTTTCATATGGCAGGGAAGTTTAAGAAGTGCGCCGAGCATTTGAAAGCCCGAGCGACGGGTGGGCGGGTTGCAGCTTGGGTAGTATCACAGCCCATTGTTGGTTTTATGCTCTTAAAGTTTATGAAACATACCAAAAATCACATTGGCACTGAAGCTACATTACTACATTGAATAGGCAACTTTTCTATATGGTGAGAACAATTAAAGCGCCCGCTGAACGTCCAAATCTACAAGCGCTGTGCGGGCAGGGCGAGGCGGGCGGCGGGTGGCTGACGGAACCACGCGACGCCAAATTGGACATCTGCCGATCTGCCGACAAGCTTATGCAAGGGCTTAGATCATCTTCGGGGTTGCCGCCGTCGTCACCGCCGGTCAACGACGCCGGTGTTTCCAAATCCCAGATTCTTACAGTCAGTCCCAGTCATTGTGCTCAAGTGTGCGATCACCGGAGCCGATGGAATTGGATCCTGGTGCGACTTTGAAAGCGATGAATGGAACGACGTTATTCGTCCGAATGAAGACGAGATAGGCGTTTTCCTAGAAGGTTATACCAACCTCCCCTACAGGCCAGGGACGTCAGCTAGGCAAGTGAATGTGGCCAGTACACAGGGAACGGAGGTACGTCGTGACAAATGAAGTGCTAGATGTCTGTGTCTTATGCTCAGAATCTTTGTAGACATCGCGCGCCCATAAAACCCACAAACCTGTCGACAAACAAAATCACTTGATGTATCTGAAGTACGGCAACGAGACGAAAACGGTCTTCGCTCCGTCTTCCTTGGATGTGAGTGCTGTCCTTTTCTCACTGACTCAATACGGACCGAAATTGAATGCCTTGGCTATTATAAGGCTCTTCGAACCTCAGCCCAATCACTTTTCCCCAACCTGGATGAGCAGGCACACGATAAAATTCTGATTAGTTCCACCTGGAACGATCCGACAACGGGAAAACCAGTTGAGGTTTACATGGATACCGCAGCATATCGTAACTTGATCGCAAACCAGAAGGGTCCCATTACACTCAAGGTTGAACAAAATGTTACGTCGCGCGATCGTCATGATGATGGCTGGTGGAGTTAATATTGACATTCGCTGGGCATTTACTCAGTAAGCACAATCATTACGTCTACTGTAAAAATGAAAGATTGTGGACTGTTTTAACGTTATTTCATAGTGGCCGACCCCATTTGTCCATCTGTAGCCGAGCACACCTACGATATTCTGAGGTGTACTTATCCACTCAAGTTTGTCCCTGACTATGATTTGGCACTGTCCAGACCGTTCTGAATATTACACTTATGTCAAATCTGCAAAGCATGTACCTCATAGAAAATTCGTTCAGTTCACCTTTAAGATTTCGCCAATATCTCGGACCCCAAATACAAGGCGTGTCAGGCACAGCTTTCGTTCATGGTCATCGCTCTGGCCATGTTGCTTTCTGACTGTCATACCACCCGATTATCGGGTCCTCTTGTCTTTCCCATTTTTAAAACGTGGCTCTCCGCTGCGACGTCCGTTTTCAAATTTACGCAAGAATACCTTGTGAATACCGGTGTTCTGGAACATAAAATATTCATAGAATGGTGCTTGTCATGGTAAATGATGCGGTAGCCTAAAGGCTTTCAAGGACGATGGAGTAGTATGGTGGTTGTGAACAATACGCCTTCAAGGAACGAACGATTGGAAATTTGAAATTTGAAGCTTTGAAGCTTGAAGTTGAAGCACATTTAAACTTTTATATTTCGACGTATTTGCTGTTGCTTGAGCCAGTGGCATTTAACCTAGGCCTAGGCTTGAACGACGCTTGAGCGCTTCGAATTCTCAGGCTTGAACTTGAACCACTCCATAGCTCTCGGGTGATACGATGAACCAAGATGGAAGTAATGGTCGCTCAAATGGACCCAAAGGTACGTTGCATCTATATTCCTATTGGTACACCCCTCTATAGGCCGTTTCTTGGTTGGAAATGACTTCATTGCCGACCTGACGCAAGTCCATAGTAATCTATGAGCTGATTATAGCCTGATTCCAGAAGATTACTGCTAACCATGTGCACTCCAAACCTGGAGAAGGTTGGGGAGTATGAATGTAGTGTTGTCCAATTCCCAGACTCATACGAGGTATTCAAATTCCATAATCACTCTAAAGCTTTCTCCTGAACCCGATATCACCATCTGCCATCTGTAGGACGCAATAACAGCCGCTAGGGAAGTCTTTGGGCATCACATAGCTGTATACGGAGCCAATTGCTCGCATCTTTCAGGCCAGTCGGTCCCAGTGCTCGTACTCAAATGCGCAATTACCCGAGGCGATGGAACTACATCCTGGTGCAATTTTCGCGATGAATGGAACAACATTATTCGTCCAAATGAAGACGAGATAGGTGTATTTCTGGAAGGATACACCAATCTCCCTTACAAGCCAGGGACGTCAACTAGGACAGTGGATGTGGCCAACAGACAGGTAGCACAGGTACGCCGCTATGTAGATGTCTGTGTCCAATAGTTGGTCATTGTAGACCTTATATTTCCAGAAACCCCAGAAGCCTGTCGAAACCCAAAGCAAATTGATAAATTTGAAGTACCAGAACCAAATGAAAACCGTCTTCGCTCCATCTTCCTTTGACGTGAGTGCTATCCTTTTCTCACTCAATGCAGAGTGAAATTAAATGCCCTCGCGCTATTCTAAGGCTCTCCTAAACTCGGCCAAATCACTCTTTGGCTTGGACTACTCAGAACAGTCAAATTCTGATTGTTCCACCTTCATCATCCAACACAGGGAGATCGGTGGAGGTTTACTTAGATGCCGCAGCATATCCTAATTTTATCGCAAACCAACAAAATCCCATTACCTCAAGTGGAATGACTCTTTGAGCAGCAGAATGATTATTATGATCGTGATTGAGAGTAATGAAATCGCTGGGACTCCGGTACGCACGATTATTACCTCCAAGAATGTATTTGCGAAAATAAAATCATGTTATTAAGCGAAGGAAATATTCATATCTTGTATTTGCATGCCGTCTTGTTATATTTCTCCCAATACATACTATAGCTAGTACTGTACCTTTGCAATTGCTCGGGGACTTCCACCATGTCTGAACTTTCTACTTGTCAATCCTCGAATCATATGCCTCATGAGACTTAGAAAGTTCCACTGCGTTCAGTTCGCCAAAATTTCGCCAAGACGGGCGTCAAATATTGCAAACCATGTTGGCATAACTTTGTTCAAGCCTCCGCCCCTGTTGCTTTCTGACTCTTCCACTATCCGTCATGGCCTATCCACTCCAATGCAGGTCTTGAAGCTCAGAATTGCCACTGCGCGACGTCGTATCCAAATCCTCAGCTCGGAAGTAATAAACTACCATTCACGAGCCAAAGCTGTGTACCGGACGCGCGGTTAGAAAGGGACGTTGGCAGGTGTGGCTTTCCAGGGGCTGCTTGTGAACGAGATTCGAGTGGGAATGATGACTGCAATAGCATAGGGGATAGCAGCAAGCGCATCACAAGTGATCCCTGCAATCAGTACTGGTGGATAATCTCTGCAAAACTGATCTGGTTTCGACTGCCCTGCACAGCGACGAATTGTGACTTTGGAGTCTGTTCGGTATCCATTATTCTGAATGTGCAGACGATGAGGTACAAATTTGGTATCATGTTGGCTGTCTTGTCAAAGAAACCGTACTTGATTAGCGCTGGTTACTATTTCTAATTTCTTGTCTCCGCGCTTTCGTACTCGGCAACTGCCTGGCGCCTAACATTCACCTCAGCTGTTCGTTGGCTCTTTCTCCGGTGTTCCATTGAGATTTCTGGGTGCTGTATATACCAGTTATCGACGCGGCCGGATGTTGAATTTATGGATCTAGCCTGGCCCAGGTGCGTATTCGAACCCGCTGAGCATTTACATGCGTAGATGCGTCTTTCCTGTGACGCTGCTAGAGCGGTCGGATTTGCCTGCTCCTGTGAACGAAACATGATGCAAGAAGATCGCGGAGGCAGCGAGGGTGCACCCTGTTAGTTGCTGGTACTTGCACTGAACGGTAGTCTGCAGTGACTGGATCCATTCTTCTCGTTCTCTGCGATTCCATTGACAAGGAGCTCGAAGCGTTCCATGCTTGTTCCATGCATAAGATTTCTACAAACATCTGTAAGCCGAATTCGTACATGCAAGGATCTCGCCAGGCTCAGGCGACATCATCCTCTACTGCACACATCCACTCAAAATCAATTGCCCTTCCCCTAAGGTGCGCTTCCCCGTCGCGCATTGAGAGACGATTAGATGTACACCGGCTTTGCAGAAACCTTACTCGACAAATGGTGGGACTATCGACGATACGGCGAAAAACCCTCAATGTTTAGTCGTGAGAAGGTGACGTTGACGGCCGAGATTGTCAGTGGGAACTGGCTAAATGGAATGTCGCCGGTACAACACTTAGCCGGTGGTTTATTTCGCAAATAAAAGTAATCCTCGTCTATGCTCTTACATGTATCCAGTACGCAGAACGCATTGGTTGAGCACCGCCCATTGCGATGCTGAGTGACAGAATCTTGTATACAGCCTCTTAAATTCTTGCACTCCACACACACTCTTTCCACCTCTCTTTCCCATACGTAATACTCTTTCTTCCGTCGCATGGACGTCGGCAAATTCTCTGCTGGGGACGACATTGGAACGCCCTTTTCCGACCTGCTTCTCGCTGTTTTCAATGTATGCCGCAGTTCCTTTGTGCTTGGGTTTCACTTTGCTGATTATCGTGATATAGTCTATTCTTGAGGTGTTTCTGCTATGCGCTGCGGGGTATATCCTAGCCAGACAAGGTATCCTCGACAAGAAGACACAGAAGGTGCGATATCTCCATCTCGTAGCCAAATTCACGCACTGACGTTGTGTATGAAAGCAAATCAACCGACTCAATGTTTCCCTCTTCACTCCTGCTTTGCTCTTCTCCAAAGTCGCGTTCTTCTTGACTCCTGGTACGTGCCTGCTCTCTCTCTCTCTCGTATGTGACTCCCAGCTAACTGAATGGCACAGAAAAACTCAAAGAGCTATGGATCATTCCCATCTGGTTCGTCATCGTCACTGCCGCGTCGATGGTCGTAGGACGCATACTCGGGCGGCTATTCGGTTTGAGGCAATCTCAACGGTACGTCTCTATCATCCTACCATCCTCGTCATGCACCTCTCATCTTATGCCAGGAGCTTCGTCATGGCCGCAGCCATGTTCATGAACTCCAACGCCCTTCCCATAGCCCTCATGCAGAGCCTCGTGGTGTCCGTGCCTGACCTCGCCTGGGGCTCGGACGATAACAAGAATGCAATGCTCGGTCGCGCATTGACGTATCTTACGATGTATAGCACCCTTGGATGGTGGTACGTGTCTCTTCCTCCTTCCATCCATCCTCCTTATCGTACCAACGACTTCCTTCCTTCCTTCCTTCCTTCCTTCCGTCATATATGCATGCATGTATGACTACAGGTCCGCTACAGTTACGGCATAAGCCTCCTCTCCCGCGCCGACACCATCCTCGCCCCTCCGTCCTCGCAAAGCCAACTAACCCAACTAATCACCGCAGAGCGCGCCGCAGACGAACGCACGCCGCTCCTCGGCATCGATACCACCGACGCCTTCACCACCACCACCACCTTCACCACCAACACCGCCGACGCGCCTTTACTATCCCCCTTACCCTTAGACTCGCACGAGAACGACTTCCTGCGGCCCCAGCCCTCCGCGTCCCCGCGGGCCAACGGCTCCGAGCCCGGCGGCTCGTCGCACGAATCCTCGCGAGCGTCGTCCGGCGCGTCCTCGCTGCGCCTCGCCACGCTGTCGGGGCCTATGACCTCGCCGCTGCCGATTCCGCTGCCGTTGCCGGAGGAGCTGTACGTGTCGCCTGCGGAGTCGGAGGCGGGCGAGTCGGGGTGCGAGTCCCGTGTCCTAGTGAGATGCGGGCGAGGGAGATGAGGGAGAGGGAAGTGAGAGAGGGAAGGGAGAGGGAGGCAGGAGAGGGAGAGACAGTACCGGTGAGACCCGTCCCGCGCAGGAACACGACATTCTACAACTCGTTCCCGAACTCGCCGAATGAGAGCCGGGAGGTGCTGCCCGCGTGGGACGAGGCGTCGACGGATTCGGGGCGGAGCAGCGAGGGCACGACGCTCGCCGAGAGCGCTGGCGGTGGTAATGTCTTACGAGGCGAAGGCGGCGAGAGACTAGTTGTCGGAGGTGCGGTGCCCAGGGACGACCTCGAGGCGGCGGAGGTCTTACCCTTCACAATCACAATCACCCCTACCACCATCACCACCGGCACCCACACCTGCACACCCTGCACCACGCGCTGCACCGCACCCGCAAGTACCTCCTGCGCGTGTGGCTCGTGTTCCACGCGTTCATGACCGTCCCCTGTGGGCTGCGCTCGCCTCCTTGGTCGTGGCGTGCGTGGACCCCGTGAAGCATGCGCTGGAGCACCATATGCAGCCGCTCAATGAGGCGATCGATATGGCGGGGCGGTGTGCGGTGCCGTTGACGCTGGTGGTTCTGGGCGCGTATTTTGTTAATGACGGGGGTGTGGCGGGGCTTGAGGGGTGGCTAATGGAATGGAATGGGAATGGGAAGGCGAAGGCGGATGGGGTGGGTGATGGTGGTATGGGTTGGGCAACGGGATGGGCAACGGCAACGGCAACGGGCACCGAAGAAGAAACCAAAGACACAACGCCGGACGCTCCTTCAGTACCTCCGCGCCAAGCTGCGTCCGTCGTCCCCTTCCTCAACGACAACCCCAGCGACGACGGCACTGTCGGCGGCGGCGCAGGACAAACCCCGCCCTAAGGAGACCGAGACGGTCGTGCTGGCCGTGGCGGCGCGCATGGTGATCACGCCCGTACTGCTCGTCCCGCTGATGGTGTTCGCGACGCGCGCGGACTGGCATGCGGTTTTCGAAGAGTGAGTGCCCTTGTATTTCCTTCGTTAAATCATTAATTACCCCCTCTCCTTTAATACCCCCTCCTTTAAAACCCCCCTTCCTTTAAACCCCCTCCTTTAAAACCCCACACTAACCTAACCCACCCCCCTCCCTCTACTAGCCCCGTATTCGTCGTCGTCAACACGATCCTGCTGTGCTCGCCGCCCGCGCTGACGCTCGCGCAGATCACCGCCGCGGTGTCGGGGGATGCGTTTGAGAGGCTGATTAGTAGGACGATTTTTTGGAGCTATTGTGTGGTTACGCCCCCGGTGACGATTGGGTGTGTGTTGTTGGGGTTGTGGTTGGCAAAGCTTTAGTTTAGTGGTGCGGGTGGGGTTGGAAGGCGGTGGGGAAGGCGGTGGGTGTGGGTGCAAGGGTTGGTGCAAGGGGTTGAGGGATTGGGAAGATTGGAGGAGGAAAGTGGGTGGCGGTGGTGGGATCAGTGCTTTATCTTGTATCCGTATCTTTCATCTTTATATGCTTTTCTTTTCTTTTCTTTCACCCCCTTTTTCTGCGCTTTCTCTTCAACTTGGTTTTCCAATTGCATCTATCTGTTCACTTAGCTCCCAGGTCTCTCCCTTCTTTTTTTCACATCATCGCTTTTATCTAGAAAATCCTATCTTACTCTATAGTGTAGTTAGTATACACTGCGTATTAACCAACTAACATCAACATACATGCGTGCGTGAGAGCTTACACTGAGATGCATATGTGTGGACTACGTATACGGTACGTACTTTACGCCGGCGGCATAAAGTCACAAAATTCGTCACTGTCCAGGACGGTCGAAACGAGATCAGTTTCGCAGAGATTATGCACCCGTACTGATTGCAGGGAGGACCTGCTACTGCTATCCGCTATACCGTTGCAGTCATCAATCCCACTCGAATCTCGTTCACAAGTGGCCCCTGCCAGTGGAAAGCCACACTTGCCGACATTCCCCTCTAACCATGCACCCCGTACACACCTCTGGCTCGTGAATGGTATAATAGTTTATTACTTCCGGGGTGAGGATTTGGATACAACGTCGCGCAGTGGCAACCCTGAGCTTCAAGACTGCATTGGAATGGATAGGCCATGATGGACCATGAAAGAGTCAACAGGGGCGCAGGCTTGAACCAAGTTACGCCAACGTGGTTTGTATTTGGCGCCCGTCTTGGCGCAATCTTGGTGAACTGAACACAGTGAACTTTCTAAATCCCATGAGGCACATGATTCGAGGGTTAACAAGTAGAATGTTCAGACATGAGTCAGGGGACAGGTTCGAGCTGGAGAAGAGTATCGTGGTGGAGCTCGCTCCTCGACGAGTCGAAGTCCCCGAGCAATTGCAAAGGGTACAGTACTAGTATGCACTTGGAGAAACATAATAAGACGGAATGCGAATGATATGCATATTTCCTTCGCATTAATAACATGATTTTCATTTTCGCAAATATATTCTTGGAGGTACTATGTACTCATGCACCCCGGAGTCCCAGCGGATTTCATTATTACTCTCAATCGTAATCATAAAAATCATTCTTCCGGTCAAACTGTGTAGCAAGCTTGAGCGTAATGGGACCTTGCTGGTTTGCAATAAAATTGGGATATGCTCCGGCCTCCATGTAAACCTCCGCCGGTCTGCCTGTTGTCGGATCGTTGAAGGTGGAACTAATCGTGAAGTGACTGGTCGTCATGTAGCCCAAGCCGAAGAGTGAGTTGGCCGAGTTTAGAAGACCTTAGAATAACCCAGGGCATTTAATTTCAATCCGCATTGAGTGATGAGAAAAGGATAGCACTCACGTCGAAGGAAGGTGGAGCGAAGAGGGTTTTAGTTTGGTTCTTGTACGTCAATTGTATCAATTTGCTTCGGCTTTCGACAGGTTTCTGGGGTTTCTGGACGTATGAGGTCTACAAATGACCGACTATTGTAGCAATTCATTTGTTACGGCGTACCTGTGCTATTTGTCTGTTGGCCACATCCACCGTCCTAGTCGACGTCCCTGGCTTGTAAGGAAGATTGGTATATCCGTCTAGAAATACACCTATCTCGTCTTCATTAGGGCGAATGATGTCCTTCCATTCATCGCGTTGAAAATCACACCAGGATGTAGTTCCATCGCCTCGGGTGATTGCGCATTTGAGTACGAGCACTGGGACTGACTGGGCTGGAAGACGGGAGCGATTGGCTCTGAATACAGCTATGTGAAGCCCAAAGATTCGCCTAGCGGCTGCTATTGTGTCCTGCAGATGGCAGATGGTGATATCGGGTTCAGGAGAAAGCTCTAGAGTGAGTACGGAATTTGAATACCTCGTAGGAGTCTGGGAATCGGATAACACTACATGCATACTCCCCAGCCTTCTCCAGGTTTGGAGTGCACAGGGTTAGCAGTAATCTTCCTGGAATCGGGCGATAATCAGCTCATAGATTACTACGGACTTGTGCTCAGGTCGGCAAGCATGCCATTCATTCTCCAAGCCAAGAAACGGCCTATAGAGGGGTGTACCAATAGGAATATAGATGCAACGTACCTTTGGGTCCATTTGAGCGACCGTTACTTCCGACTTGGCTCATCGATATTGTATCACTTGAGATATGGAGTGGTTCAAGCTCAAGCCTGAGAATTCGAAGCCTGCGAAGCGCTCAAGCGCCGTTCAAGCCTAGGCATAGGTTCCAATAGCCACTAGATCAAGCAACAGCAAATACGTCGAATAAGGGTGTGCCAGTGGTTCACATTCACAACCATCGCACTACTACTCCGTCGTACTTGAAAGCCCTTAGACTACCGCATCACTTACCATGACAAACACCATTCTATGAAAATTCTATGTTCCAGAACGCCGGTATTCACATGGTATTCTTGCGCACTCATTGATACGGCGACCATCTTAGATTCTTGCATCATGCTTTCGTTCACACTGGAGCGCGCCAATGCGACCTGGACCACCGGAGAAAGAGCTCACGAACAGCTGAGGCGACTGTTAGGCGCAGAGGTGCGAAAGCGCGGTGACAAGGAGACAAGCCTTTCAAAATATTAACCACCGCTAATCGAGTACGGTTTCTGCGACAAGGCGGCCAACATGATACCTAATTTGGACCTCATCGTCTGCAAATTCACAATGGGGAGGGCGCCTTTCGAGAGGAAGGGAAACGCATCTATGGTTCGGTACCGGTGTGCATCGGGGAGTAGTGACGATGCATAAATGCAAAGCTCTGTCGCGTCGATCACTAGAAAGGAACTGCGTGTGTGTTGAACGATGAACGTTAACGTTGAGAGCGTTTATCGGCGTATCAAATTTCAATGGAATCTCGGACAAAGACCAAATGAACAATCGAGGACGACTGTTTGCCCGCTGCTTCCTTTCACAGCAATTGTTGATAAGGCGATCTTCATCTTACAGTGCTAGCTATCCTATGAAGAAACTCTTTTCATGCATTCAATTTCTGAAATTGCCTGTCAGATAGGTGTGGTACTTACGCGTGATAAGGAGACAAAAAAAAGGAACAGAAATGCATGCGATTATATGATCTATCGGAATGCATGTGTTGTAACAGCAAGCTCCTCGAGCTCTTTATTCAGACCCCATTTCTTGGAGGAATATCCTATGTTTCGAAAACTACAACTAGTCAAAAAATTTTGGCATTTTCAACACTGTGTTTCTGGGAAATGGTGAAGAAACACGTCCGGTTCTGTCAGTTTTCTCTCCTGACCGTATAAGGAGCACCACAAGTGAAATGGTCAGCCCATAGGTTGTATATATCAATACGAATTGAGTAACGTAGCTCACCAATCGATGTACATTACTTGACACCTATGTGAAGACGTTGTTAGCATTTATTCTCTGCACTCATTGAGTGGTCTTCAAGTTTCATAAGAATCCGCGTTCTTTTAATTTTTCGAGCGTAACCCTCGAAAGCAAGAGTGATCTGATAAGGACTATTCAGCATCTTCATTGTACTCTTCCGTGTCACTATCATAACGGTCATCCGCGTCCGAAATTCTCTGCCGCAAAACCTCCTCCCATATCTCTTTCCCGAGCATGGTCTGCCATCGGGGATCATCCATCGGCGCCAATTCATCATCATCCTCTTGCCCCACTCCAAGTTCTCCCATCAATGTCAGAATATCATCTGTAGAGTATTCATCCCTGATGTCCCCGTGGACAATGTTCGCTCGAAGTGAGCTGTGAAAGTGTCCTCGTAGGAACATCTCAAAGCTGGCATCGTGCTCTCGTAGCGGCATATGAGTAGGAAGAAGTCGTCGCGCTGATCCCATCTCGCGGAATACCACGATGTGGTAGTCGTCCTGCACGCGTACACGTTAGAAAATTGAATATCGAGAGGCCGGTAGACGTACGTCGATGTCAACGCCGAACGCATTGTCATTAAAGTATGGGATGAGATCCTTGTGCATCAGAGTCGCATTTGATGAATTTTCCAAGTCCTTGGAACTCATACCAGCAGTCTCACGAGGCGAGCTATCAGGAAAGGCCTTGTCGGGTACTGATTCAGTCGGAGAACTTGAGTTGGCTTCGCGAAAGACTGACCAACCAAGCGAAATACGGGGGTACCATCCACGTCACTTCAGTCGACTCTCGAGGTATGGTACCTGTGAACAAGCAGCAATTTTTATCACGCTGCAACACCTGCGTTTGGATGGATAATGGAACATCAAACTACCAGAGTTCATCAGCACATAAATTTGATGTTGGTAGGAAATACTATACAAGTTTGCGAGGGTCTCCAAGATGAGGGTTCGGTCTCTGGATGTGGCGCGGTTGCATGGCTTTGAACGACTCCATACGCAACATGGAATAGATCGAAGGCGCCGTTTGCAGCCACACTGTAAATGAGAAGATTGAGTCCGACATTTTTAAACGATGCACTGAGGACTGACCAGGGAAATACCAGCCGTAGTTTCCTGGGGGTAGGGGATCGGTGGATAGCATGGGTATCTCGGGTCCGGCGGGCATGATTCCGTACGTCAAGACACCGCATGTGTGCACTTCCACAGGACAGAGGTGGAATTCCCCCCATAATGCCTGCATGATGTCTTGCGTCCATCTTTTGATAAGAGCGCTAGTTACAGGCGTGAGACGCTGGTTGATTCCTGTCGACCGTGGCACGTTAGTCATTGAAGACCAGCTAGGTAATGAACATACATCTCACCGATAATGAGGTGAGTTGGAAACGTGTTCGACCAAATGAATGTGTCGCGTTTGAGCTCAGAGGAGATCGAGGACAAAATGTGCGAGGAAGGATGATTCATGGCAGCGCTCAGATAGATTCCAGATAATCGATCAAGAGTCGCGACTTGCCTGCCGCGTCTCCGCGTGAGCTTCACTGGTAGCCACCAGCTCCGTTCCGTCGATTTATTTGTTCTGTTTAGATTCTGTCTTCCAGTTCGACGAAGGACCTCCGAAAATACCCTGGTAGGTCAGATACAAAAACCAAAGATTTCTGGGTTTTCGGGTGAACAAAATTTTTCGTTTTAGGGCCCGATTTCGGGTGAATTCCAACCTGACCTCCAAAATTTTGCGATTTCGGGTGAACAAAATATCTGACCTCATAGTATAATTAATTGACGATTTTAAATCATTTATTAATCATAAGCCTCGTCGTTTCACACACTGCTTATCATTATCTTAGTCTACAAATTGTTGACATCATAGGACTCTTCGCCGACATTCTCCTTTCACGTATTGCATTGTTCTAACAATTTGCAGAGGAGGACGATGCCACCAAGTACATTTTGCATATGGGTCATTGGCCCAACCTATTAATAACTTGCCGGTTCTGGAGTTCCGGTCATTGGTTGTCGACAGCAGTCGGGTGAACAACATCTGACCTTGGACAATGGGGCCGACTTTTGGGTGAACAATAGCACCTTACCTGAATGAAAATTTTTGGCTCACGATGGGTGAACACAGCCAAAAATTATCTGACCTTTGCAGCCAAAGGCTGCGATTTCGGGTGAACTGGTATCTGACCTAATAGGGTATTTTCGGAGGTCCTTTCGACGAGTGGCGTTGTTGGTCACGGGATAGATCTAGGGCCGGCACCCGCAAACCCATCCCCGATTTTGGCGCCGTTTTTAAAATGTGATGCTGTTCCTCCGTTCTCTCTCCAGCCATGTCCTACCCAAGACCAAGCCTTTCTACATCACAACCCCCATATTTTACCCCAATGCCAACCCACACATAGGGCACCTCTATTCTCTGGTCTCGGCCGACGTCTTCGCGCGGTATCAGAGGCTACGGGGACGCGACGTGCGCTTCCTTGCTGGCACGGATGAGCACGGGATGAAGATACAAAAGGCGGCCAGGAAGCACTTCGGAGAGGGTGGCAGGGAAAAGGAGTTCTGTGATTCGCTCAGTGAGCGATTTCGTGTACGCCTTGTCTCCCTTGGGTTGCTTGTGAGATGAGCTCGTTAATATCATACATAGGACCTAGCGAGACGCGCGAATATCAGCAATACAATGTTCTTGCGCACCACCTCGCCTGAACACTATCGCGCAGTCGAGCATGTCTGGGTGAGTTCCTGTCTCTCCTCGTCTACCACATCTAATTATATCTATATAGCGCCAACTCAACGCGAAAGGATACATATACAAAGGGAACTACTCAGGCTGGTACTCCATTACCGACGAGTGCTTCTACACCGACTCACAGGTCGTCGCTGTCCCTCCTACCACCACCACCACTACAACTACCCCATTGGTCTCCGATCCCCAACCACACTCCGAACCTGAACCCCAAACGTACATATCCCTCGAGACCGGCGCCGCCGTCGAATGGTCCTCAGAGGAGAACTACATGTTCCGCCTCTCCGCCTTCCGCGACGTCCTCCTGACGCACTTCCGCTCTCGGACCGACACGGTGTACCCCCCGCAATACCGTGACCAGGTGCTAGGCTTCCTCGGGGCGGGTGAAGGGCATTCAGGAGGAGGCGGGGAAATTTTAAAGGGCATTGGAGGAGGAGACGACTTTGTCCTAGCGGACATATCCATCTCCCGCCCGCGCACCCGGCTCGAGTGGGGCGTGCAGGTGCCCGACGACCCCGCGCAGACGGTGTATGTGTGGTTCGATGCGCTGTTGATTTACCTTACGGGCGCCGGGTATCCGTGGGGTTCTCTGTCGTCGTCTTCGCCAGAGACTGCATTGTGGCCCTGGCCAGCGGATATGCAAGTGATAGGCAAGGACATACTCAGGTTCCATGCCATCTACCTGCCGGCGATCTTGTTGGCCTTGGACGCGCCTGCTTATTCTGCTTCTATCCCTCAAATACAAATACCTGCGCAAACACCTACTCCACCTCGAACTCAAGCCTTTGCGCAAGACGAGGTATCCCAAACCACTCCTCATCCTTCTCCTCAACCAACACCCCAACCCACACCCATACCCATAGCACACACGCTCCTCGCGCACGCACACTGGACGTCCGCACAAAAGAAAATGTCCAAGAGCCTCGGGAACGTCGCGGACCCGCTGGAGGCAATGGAGCGGTGGGGCGTGGATGTCGTCCGGTTTTATCTGCTCAGGGTGGGGGGAGGTGGAGGGCGGATGTCGGTGAGTGATGTTTGTTGTCTTCTCTCTTATTTTTACCTCGACGCACCATCGTACTAACATCACATCCCTATCCTTCTCTCCAACAGACTGGTCCGCCGAACAGCTCGACAAGCACCATAAAGAGATCCGGGACCAGCTCGGTAACTACTTCCTCCGCATAACGTCGCCACGGATCGCGGAGCGTGCGTCGCAGGCTGCCGGTGCTGGCGATGTGTATGCCTCGTTGCCGCAGGACCTGCAGGGATTGTTTTTGCAGCCTTACAAGGCCCTGCCGGGCGTGGATGTGGACGTGTTGGCCGAGGAAGAACGGGTCGAGGGCGAGGTGGTGGAAGGACGGGACCCGAACTACGAGCTCCTGAAGGCGACGCTCGCGCTGCCTGCCAAGGTTGTCGCGCATATGGAGACGTACGAGGCTGGGCTGGCGTTGGGCGAGATTATGGGCGTGTTGAAAGTGGTACGTTTGTCTTCTTACTTTCTTTTTTATATTTCAGTTGAACGAATCTTATGAACAGGCAAATAAGACGTTGACGGACATCGCACCGTGGGCATCGAGTACCCCGCCTGCGCTGGTCCGTACGACGCGCGTCGTCGCACTGGAGACGCTATCTGTCGTTGGGGAGTCTTTGATGCCGTTCATGCCCGGGGTGGCAGGCCGGTTGTTGGATTCCTTGGGTTCAGCTGGGGATGGAGATGGGTTGTCGACGCCGGGATATTTGAAAGCTGTAGAGATGCAGCTGCCGGTACGGGAAGACAAGGATGGGGCGCAGCGAGGGAAGAAGGAGATGGAGGCATTTTGGACGCGGTGGAATGGCAGGGATGTTAAAGGCGTGAAGCTGTTCTGACGGTCTATAACTGGGGAGATATAAGGAACATCAAGTGTCGGGGTCTGCTATACTCCCTTTCGTTCGCTAACAAGGCAATCGTCCTGTTTCGTTCTCCCACTTGTTCTTGATTAACGGATACTACGAAGAATTCTTCGCTTGCATCCATTAGGTGCTCGAGCAGCTTCGGCGTGATAAAGAGACAAGCAAGAGGAACAGAGAAGCATGCGATTATGTGCCCTACTCATATGTATCGGATAATAAATGAATGCGTGTGTCGTAATAAACTCCATGCATATTTCTCGTACTGTATATGCAAGTGTCATAAATATTTTGAAGAAAAGTCCAGTATGGAGAATGTAGACGATGTCAGTATGGTAACCCAATGTTGAACCACATAAATTGGAAAAGTAATCTAAACTTCCTTAGCATAGTTCAACAGTCTTTCCAAAACTTTGCCCCGAGAAATATTGGACGATTTGGTCTGTCAATTTGTTCGGGCTGCATCGTTGGCTTAAGTCCTGTCCGCTATAGGAGCACCGAGTAACATGGTAAGCTCATAGGTATAACTAGAAATCGAGTGACGCAGCTCACCAATGGACGATTACTTGACAACTACGCGAAATTTTCGTCACATTGGATTCTCATCATAATTCGTCCGGCAATTTAAACCTACCAGTGGAAAGTGAAAATTTGCATTCGGCCCGGACCCACTTGCGCAATTGTCTTCTGGGTCGTCCGTCGAGGTTGCGTCGCAGGATTTTGCGCCTTGAGGGCCTCGGCGCATCCTGAACTCAGATTTTGCCTGCATGCATCATGATGCGTAGTAGGAGATGTCGAACTTGGTGGGTACAGACTTGTATTCTCGACGGATCTTGACTTCGAGCTCCTTCCAAGCGTCGTAGGTCTCGAGCTTGTCTGCCTGATTAGTGAAGAAACCGAAGTGGCTCTTGTACCACTCGACAAATGAGCCATTTGTGGTCTGACCCGGTAATGGGTTAGACCTCATAGTCTCGACTGTGGCCGCCTCGCCAATGACATGCTGCAGTGCACGGTTAAGGAAGATGGGCAGCGGGATCGCTGTGTGATCCTCTGCCAGATATATGATCTCTGGGAACACAATCAGGTGCTGTTCGCCTTTGACGCGCTCCACTGCCTTCCCACCGCTCCCGCCCTCAGCTTCGGCAGCGTTGAGACGGGCAGAGACAACTAATGCCATGCAGTCAGGCATCCTGTCGTGGAAGCGTTCGAACATGGCACGATCCGTCAGATCGTCCCATTCGTCCGCATCCAAAGAAATCATCGACGCTGCAGGTGAGCCACCCTTGGAAGTATTTTCCAGGTTGACATGAAAATTCGCATTTTGGATGTTTCTGCGTTTATTCGCCGCCTCGACTTCTTTGTTGAAATCGAGTTTTGTAGGCTGTGGCTTGCTCACTGATATGCGTGCGATGAACGCGCGGTGCATCGTCTTGCGGAGCTTGTTCGTGTTCTTGACTACCGTTTGCGGACATTTGATCAGTTGACTGTTGTTTTGATGATTCGAGCAAGTGAGAAGTGAGAGAGAGAGAGAGTCGAAAAAAAACGAGAGGAGTCAAGCTCAAGCTTCGTCGCAAGACCGCGCAGCAGAGAAAGATTTTTTCTCTCGCTATCGCCCCATATTCAAGGTGTTTGCGTCTATTGAGAAATAGAAGTTGATGCAGAAGATCGAGTGCGGTCCTACTACTTAAAGCACCTCCCGTTATCTTATCTTATCCTTAGATGAGCTCTCGCTTTGCTCGTGCTCATTGGGGAATACCATCTCACAAAAACGGAGGTATAAAATTGGATGAAAATACAAAACAAAACAAGAAAATAAAAAGTAGTAAAATAAATATACGATCTGTACAAGCTCTGCTTACCTGTAACAATAATTTGGGTCCTGTGCTGTCAGGACCCAAATTATTGCTACGGTAGCAATAAAGCCATCATGGTACTTGCTCGTCTGGATCGCACTACTCCGCATCTTTTGAACTGCTTCTCGGCGATTCATACTCCGTTTGTTCTCGATCTTTCTGATGATTGAAGTGGACATCGCGGTGGGAGTCCATGAGTTCGCCCAGTGGTGGGCATGGCTCTTGTCCTATAGCTAGAGAACTAGAGGAATTTGGGATGTCATCTGACTCGTGTAGGGCGGTGGTGTCTCGTCGAAGGAACGGTGACTCTGAGCAGTCCTCCGGTAGAGGTATAGCAGCCATGTCGTCTTCAACAATATGGGACGTTGCTGAAAAAAGGAAAGCATTAGCTCAATATCCATGGACTTGGAAGAAAGAAAGCATACCAGACGTGCTGGTTGAGCTCTCAGCCTCATACGGACGTCGTCCAATCCGGACCTCAAACAATATGGACCCAAAAGAATAGATATCGGAATTCGCCGACATTCCTTTCAGCTCGATGCCCTCAGGTGCCATCCAATTAAGGGAAAAGGGGCGAGTCATGTTGGCAACATCTTTCCCAATCTTCGAGGGAAGATCGGGAGAGAGGTTCCCAAAATCGTCCGTCCCGTTTTCGGTAATCAGGATATTCGCTCCCTTGAAATCGCCTTGAACAGCGGGGACATAGTGGTTCAGTTCATTCGAGAGGGCCTAATTATGGGACGTGTTATGAGACGTAGTTATCTAGCAAAAAAAGCAAACTGGACTCGAACCTTCAAAATCTCGTGATATAAGTCGTCCAACGCTTTCATGGGTGATGTCCTATGGTCGCCTTCCAATCCTTGGATAAAGGAAAGGGCTTCTTGGAGGCTACCGTCGTTGGGTGGTAAAGGGGTGTTCCTCTGCCTTTGGCGACCAAGCCCGTAGAATTCGAGCAAAACTCTATCAAATCAAGATTCAGTCCAAAATCCTAGCGTTGTGCGTTGCACGTACTTTTCCAACCTCGGGATTGCAGTTGTATATTGGTTGAAGGAGTCCCAATCTGCAGTGTTCGAGTCATCTGCCTTCTCTATGAGATCACGGATCGCTTTGTCTATGAGGTGGAAAGTCGCCTCGTGGTTCTCGATGGTGAGCTCTAGGTGCGCGAGATCGACATCCCTGGGAATTGCAATATTATGCAAGTCACGTTTGCAATCCTGCAACAAGGAAACCAGGAACTGGTAGGCCGTGTCCTCAAAAGGAGCAAGATAGTTGCGGGTTGTGGTGTCACTGGTGTGCATTTCTTTCCTTAGACCGAGCACTCCTGACTTCACATCGTTGAGGAATTGTTGATTGTCCCTGCACAGTCAAAGGGAAGTCACAGTCTGTACACCATAGAACAAAGTCAACATACTCATGTGCGATGTCCTTGTCGCTTAGCTTGTTTTGGGCGACCAACTCGCGCAAAACTCTGAGTGTCGCAATGACATCCTTCTTACATTGTTTTAGGTCTGAAAGCATCTATTCAACGGGTCAGTATCAGTAAAACAATACTAAGTATATCAATGACGAACTTTGAAAGTATCGTTCGTGAGCTCTTTCAGAGCCGTTCTAAGCATTTCTCTCTCGTGCAACCATGTATGGATGTGTATAACAGCATTGTGAGTGCTGTCTACAGGAGGTGCATGGCCCCGACTCGCGTCAGGGGAGAAATCCTTATAGAATTGCAACAAGACTCTGTCAAGAGAAGACTAGTGTTAGATGCGCTAGTTTAAGAAAAGGAAATCGCGCATTACCTTTCCAGGGGAGGGATGGCGGTCGTATACTTGTCGAATAGGTCGTAGTTCTTGTCCAGCTCCTCAACGTTTGCTTCGTCCACTTTCTTCATGAGGCCATGGATGCCGTCGTAGACCATGCGCGACCTGAAGTAACCCTGGCCCGAAGTGTAGACGTCGCCAGGGGCTCGGTTAACGGTGGCACCGATATATTTAAGGAGAGCCGTGATCAAACCCGAGGCGGGATAGCCATCTTTGACCTTTTCGGCACATCTAGAAGAAGAGAAGGAAGGAGAGGGAGGAGGAGGAGGAGGAAAGAGTTGCCATGTCAATTATGACATACAGACAGGATACTTTCAGGCTGAGAACTTACTCTAGAACGATGCTGAGGGTGTCGTCATCTCGAGCCATGCCTTCATACTTGACGATACTAGGATGGGATAAGCCCTTAACGAGATTGATTTCTCTCATTGGCGTGGTGACTTCTTCTTCCTTAAGGCCCAGCCTGATACGCTTCACAGCAACCACCTGGCCGGTATTGAGATTAAGAGCACGATACACCGAGCCAAACTGGCCACGTCCGATACAGTTGCCCAATTGCTTTACCAAGACAAAAGAAACGATGGTCAGGGCTCCGGATCCAAAGAAACACTGAAAGAGAAACGGAGACTCACGAAATGCGTGGGGGGTTTCCCATCCTCTCGAACCACAAATCGCATCCTAACAGTGCTTCCATCCACCGAATCGCGCGACAAAAGATCACTCGCACTCGTTGCACCCGATGGTCCGGCCAAATTCGCCATACTATCAAGCCTCGACCGCGTTCGTTGGTCATATCCCGCTCTCCACCTGGAAGCGCTCGGTGACTCCAATATGAAAGGTGGCGATTCGCGTGCGACTAGAATTGTGAATGTATCAGAAGGAATAATGAGAGATGTACACCCAGAAATTTCTCACAACTGAAGCAGAGCGTAGATATGTCCATGAGATCTGTTTCGTGGTCTTGAGTCCGATTTTGCGTTTCGGTTTCATTAAGCTTATTAGAAATCATGAGTAAATCGAGATAGGAAGAGATAAGAATATAACGTACAATGTTGGCCCTTGTAGGCTTCTCATGCTTTGGATTCTCATGCTTTGGATTGGTCTCGTCGATGAGAACCGTGATGTCAGAAGGATTATACTTATGCGCATCTGAGGGTCATTGGCAAAAATAATGGAGGAGAATCTACGATCTTACTTACCCGTCAAAAGCTGCTGCATGGACATAACATCCTGATGAGGGTATTTGATAACGATGCTATCTCCTTGAATTCCAATTAACAGAGCTTTTTGCTGAAGCTCCTTTGACATTGTCGGCGGCTTCGGCTCATAAGACGGGTCGAGGCTTGGAAAACCGCCAAGGAAGGAGAAGGTTGGCAAGTCCTGTGGGAAAGAGGAATACAACCTCGTCGATGAATGCGACTTAGAGACGGTGTAAATGTCGTCGTCACAGTTAAGCTCGCCTGTAGGAACATCCATATCATAGGACGGCCTTTCTAGGACAACTGGAGAAAGGGAATCTGGATCCATGGCTCCTTGCATCGCCGGAACGCGTATTTTGAAAGTTTGCAGGAGGCCAGAGATGTCGAGAGTCCGTTGCTGCTCAAGGAGTTCCAACAAGAATTCCAAGTCACCTGTTTGTCGCAAGAGATGAAACGCTGATATGAAGCAATACTCAGACCAAGCAATGTTTCCAGATGACGGTAGTGAGTTCGTGGGGTCAGACCCAGCGCTTCTTGGAAGTACCATATTGCTTCGTGCAAATCTTCCGGTTGGGCGAACTTCCAGAACCTATTCAATAGAGACTCCGCCAGCCTTTGTATGCAGATAGTTGTGTCAGGGTGGTCAGAAGGAAGCGAATTCAGCATATCGCGAAGTCCGGCCACAGTCGGTGGAAGATAAATCGGCAGTTGGTTCACGCTACACTCTGTATAACGAATTATGTTATCAGAGATAAGAGGCGGAGAGGATGGCCGTTTAGAGACAAAGGAGGCCTTCATGTGTCGGTAGGTGGTCTGAATTTGATCGAATATCGTTAATCAACCGCCAAGAAATTCTGCACGATTCTCGGAGGATCCAAACAGGTAGTTTTCGATGGTAAGTTCACCAGCGTAAGAAGCTGAATAATGTTCGTTCGTCCTCCTCTGGTGGGATATATTCTTTGGTTCAAAATATGCCACACCTGAAATCTGATGTTAGTCAAAGTTACAGCCATTCATGTAAATCACTAACCATTTCGCTCACAGACATCGTTTAAGAGGCATATGTCACGGATGAGGCTTGTTGGGTCCTGGTCCTGATATCGCACACGCAGCGAGTATTCCCAGAGAACGCTTTCTATGGATTGAACGCACCATCGACGTGATCGAGCTCCAATCTCTATCGCTCGAAATTGCCATCTTCGCGTGTGGGACCTTGACAGATTCCGTCAAAAAAATAGTCGATATGGTCATAAGGCAATTTCTAACCTTTTTTAGCAAATACTCCGCAATAATATTCGAAGGGTGGACGATATCCTGGATAAAATGTGAGACCGATAAACGATTGAAACAAATGCACTGACGGGAGCAGCGTCGGCTGTTCAATAATCACATCTTGATCTTCAGACGATGTATCTTCCTCCAGTATGGACTCTTCGCTACTTGACCGCTGATTCCTGTTGGAATGGTTCCCTGGCTGAACGAAAGGTGTCGAAGTTGTTCCGTTGCCGTGCAAAGCCTCGGAAGAGGAAGATGGAGAAGTGGAAATGGTAGACGCAGAAGGAGAAGCCCGATGACGGATGCCAACGGATTTCTTGGGCTGAAGCTTCTTCCAGACCTTGTCTGCCAGTCTAATGTTCAAGGTACTGACAAATAGACACTGATTCCTGAGCTTTTGCCCATCGGTCGCCACGAGGTCATCGTTCTCGCCATCTACTGGCCCTACATTGACCTCGCCGTACCACAGTGGTCCCACTTGTACGTGCACTTCGCGGAATCGTCACGTCCATCCTGAGCGGTGAATTCCAAGCGGGTAGAAAATTGTTCAGAGGCATTAGAGAACGTAGCGGTTCCCCAAGAAGAGGATTTTTGACATCCGGATACCACATATAATTGGCCATTTTTTGCTTGACGTCCACGAGTAACGTTCGCGTATTCATACAAATATGCAGCGTTCTGGCTGATATATTCTCTGAATTTTTGAATATGGTTGAGGTCTTAATGTGGACGCCTTCGGGCATCACTAAAAGGGCGCCTTCAGGAGCAGAAGATTCAAAGACGGAGGTTCCCCTGTAAATTACGTCAATGAGAGCATCCGTGCAACAGAGAACTATTATGACTTACGGCGCTTGTGACTGAACTTTACGTATCGAAGAACTCCGAGGTGCAAGGTAGCCGCCCGCAGTAAATTCACTGCGTTCGCGAATATCGCTCTCGGTTAAGGGTGGATGAATTGGAGCGAAGCCCGCAGGAAGGTCGTTGGTATTGATAGGGTCCGACGCAGGACGACAAATGTTAAGCAGGAATTCATAACCACCTTCGGGGGTTAACATTCCAACGTCACCTATGCAGGTACCTTCCGCGCGATAGGGTTTCGGGAGTCGAGTATTTGGTTGTGGTATCAGAAGAGGGAAACCGCGTCCCTTCTCCTTGAGTTGTTGATAGAGTTCCACACTACTCTTTTCGACAGAAGGTCCTGCAGGGCGGCTTTCGAATCGACGTCGCTCTCCACTTGGCTGATTAACCATTAAGTCAGTTGCGAGTGTCTTAGGTCAAAATAAAAATCGCCTAACGTTATGACGCGGTCCTCTTCCATTCGGGTTTGAATCTGGTCATTGTTAGTCATTTCTCGAAGTGTGCGCAAAGCGGATGAACTCGGCTCACTCTCCCTGCCGGAATTTTGGCCAGGTGCTGGAATCCCGGAAGTTTCCTGTCTGGGGGTCTCCAAGCCTCGGACCTGCCGCGCAGGGTGAATGAATTTAACCCTCTCCATTAAGTAAGCAGCCGTTAAAAGGCTCACCCCATCATGATTAACTGGAGCTGGTCCTTGCTCTTGATAGACATGAGGACTAGTCATCACATACAATAAATAATTTACGCACGATGAACGTGGGTGCTGAAATTCCCTCCGTTTATGAGAATACTGGAGGCAGAGTCAAAAAAAGTAGGCCTGGACATTGAGCAGAACTTAACAGATACTATTGCAGCCTTCTTCGATATACATACGCAGGGGAAATCTGTAGAGGTCGTCGTGACCTGCGCGTTTGCCGGCGTGGAGTTGTCGACCGTCGTTGGCGATCCTGAAGGGTTCCTGTTGACTCGGGGGTTGCAAATAATGTCGGCTGATAAACCGACTGCCAGTGTGAGTACAGGCGTTATGATTCCGCATACATAGAGCGGAGGTTCCGTCACCTGTGTCACATCCCTTGGTCTTGTCGCGTACGTCGTCATTTCGATACAAGAAGAGCGCTGCAGTTTGAATAAGATATGATTGAATGGCAGGAATCTGGAAACAATGGGTGGAATGTAGATAGAAACGGGCAAGGAGAAAAGGCAGTGTGCGGTGAGTGAGGTGAGTGCGAGTGCGTGCACTCACTTACACTCACTTACACTCACTCTCACGCACCTCGATCACTTCGGCACTCACCTCACTCACTCAGATGCACTCACTTACTATCACTTACAGGTAAGACCGCACACTTGTATAGAGTGCGGGCTGAGCGCTGAGTGCTGAGGTGTTGCATGTCAGGTGATAATCAGTGAATTATGCACGCTTGTACGAAGTAGCAATATGTAGACCATATTTTACCTAAGGCAATGCAATATTAGACACCTTTTGGGACAATTGATGCAAGCTTTTGCTAGTAGTGCACGAGTGGCTTTGGGCAGGGCACTGTGTGGAGGAGATGGATAACGCGCTCGTGGAAACAGCACGAAGTCCAAATTCACACGTGATGCCGGTGATGCCGCTTGCACATCCACCGGACGGTCGTTTAGATTACCACAAGTCGTACAAACATTTTATCTACTCCAAAACACCTGGAAACACTCTTTGATATATCCCTTCCCTTCTCAAATGATATACGTACTCTCACCGTTTCTCCTTATTGCACAGGAACATTAATTCCCACGAACCTGACGTGGGAACCTCGGCATTGTGCGCATCGACAAACTCAACGCTACGCTAAAGGCGTGCCATTGCTCACTACGCCGCAGAACGACATCATATATCTGCATTTATATTCATTATTTATTAGTCAATTACCTTATTTTATTCGGACTTACATCTTTGATAGTGTGAGTGACCTATGAGAACACTGAGCCAAGCAGATTGCCTCTATCAAGCCGCCAAAAGAATTTAGAGTACTTACAAATAATTTTTATGTTTAATGTAACACCTATAGAATTTATTCTAGCTAATTGTTAAGAGGGAGGGTGCATGTTGCCGTTTTTGCGCGAGGTTTTTGTGTGCCAGGTGCCGTGGGAACATGTGTGACCAGGTGCATTCCTGTGGAAATGACCGACTTCATACAAAAATTACACTCTTCTACATCCACCAATAGCATTAGGAATTAGATAGATAATGTCTTAATGTATTGTATATTCCAGGGAAATTACAAAAAATGAAATTGGTGCAAAGTTATGACATGAATTAGCATGACACGAAAGTCGGGCGCACTTACACGTGATCCGTAGGCGCTCAACGGGCGCTTGCACACGCACTCACAACAGTATGCGACACTTACATCTGCACTCACTCTGCACTCACCTGAGCCACTCACCCTCACGCACTATGACTGACCAAATGCACATTTATTCCCGCGCGCGCGCCATCAGTCTCCGCGCGCGCGCTGCACATCAAAATTGGGATTTCATTGACTCCCACTGCACATCCTTCCATACTTGAAATATCAGCTCTTTTTTGGAATAAAATATGGATACATAATACTACATTAACCGGACTAGCACTCCCCAAGTGCGAAAGCTACCACTGGTTGCACATTTCTGTTTTTCCGGAGGTGACGGGCCGTGATGCCGAAGGCTGCTCATTGTCGAGTTGGCGGGCTTGAATTCAAGCTCAAATATGAGGAAAGCAGAAGGTTTAAGCACCCTAACTTTATTATCTGCATAATATCTCAATAATTATATCTACAACTTGAAAGTGAAGGTAAATACCGGCCTCAGGGCCTCTCTCTTGCTAGAACTTGCCTACTTCATCTAGCGGTAATTCGTGCCTATACCTAGATTTCATATCATAGAAGCACACTGATTAAGTCTACAGTATAGTAAATTTAAACTATGTATTAAAACTTGACGGGGTGTGATTTTTAGGACTAGTAATTTAGTAGTAAAGCCAAGCTTCATTAGATTTTCAGCTGAATTTCAACTCAGGAACCCTCCAAAATGCGACCAAGAGAGCAGAAAGATACGTGGAAGCATAAGAATGATTTAGTTATAGCAAGCTATGATGTCCTTCGATTTAAATCTGCTTCGAGCCCTCAGCCAACCAAGCATGAATAAATTTATAAGTCTCGCATGTTGACCCTAGCAGCTGGATATATTATGTAGCTTGTCAATCAGAAATCTGACAAAAGAGCAAGTATATTCCAGTAATTATGTACTAGTTATGAGATATAACAAGTAAGAGGACAGGCCATGGAACAGAAGGCCATGAATTTCTGAGTTAGAGGTGCCGCGCGCGCGCGGGGACAGTGTGGGAATAAATGTGCACTTGGTCAGTCATAACGCACCCTCACTGACCTTCACTCACTCACACGCACTTGCCCATACTTGCACGCACTCACACACTCACTTGCACGCACTCACACTCACTCACACTCACTTGCACGCACTCGCGCTAACATGCACTCACTTTCACGCACTTGCACGCACTTGCACTTTGGCCACACTCACTTGCACTCACATAACACGCACTTGTTCGGACATCAGTGGACTTTACACTTACGCATATTTGATCGACACTTACTTGCACGCACTTCCCTCGTCCCGCGGAGACTCCACTCACTTGCATATTTGGCCACACTTGTGGTATCCTACATTTATGTTATATTTTCTGGGATATACTAGTACGCTCTAGGTGTAAGAATCTCCCGGAACCTTCGTGATTCAATGCACACTTTTGATTCCATTTGGAAAGTGATCATGATCGAGGGTGAGTGTGTATCCGTGTCCATATTTAAATTTTCTGTGCGCCACCATCTGAGTCTGCAACTCTTTCACCGCTACCTTAATAGTGTCAACACCTCTCAACCTCAAGAAACTTTGTTGGATGATAAAATGGGTCTAAAGGCAAGTGATTATAGGATTATGCTATCTTCTTGACGCTCCTAACTCCCTTTGTGTATCTAGGACTTCGTTAAACATGTTTATCACTACTTTATTCCAGATGAACATTCTGGTGTTATGTCCGGACAGTTAATCGAGCCATCTGTAGACTCTGCGAGGTATATTCCTGTGTACAATGCTACAGGTAAGTGTATTTCGACTCATTGTCAGGCTTTCAATGATTATTCACTAAATGGGTGTTAGGTCACCTTGTGCGCTATATCGAAGGACCAAAGGCCGAGGAAAAGGAAGAGAAAAAGGTTGCAGATTATATTGGTGTGTCATTCATTATTCTAAAATCTATGTGAGTCCGACTCTGATTGATTTCTACTGTTTATAGCACCAAAGGCAGAATTGGCCGCCCCAAATCAACCGCAGAAACCCATTCTTTGCGTGCTTACCTCCGATGGTCGCTATATTCCAGTACCTTCTGCTGATTCAAAGTCATTACTGGAACCGTCAATTATAGTACCAAATAAGATGAATTTTGTTGGGATTGAATCATGGGATGGGTGGCCGGATGGTCCGATTGAACGTGACTTCACAAAACTGGAGTTTCAACAAACTGCAAGACTCCGTGTTCATTGGGCAGTCCGGGCAAATGGAGGATACCCGAGTAACAAAAACACTCAAGCCACAGAGTGGGAAAATGGACTCAAAACACGAAGAGTCTGTTTAGGTGTCATTGAGTGCGATGACCCTATATGCCAAATTGTTACTCGTCCCAAAGTGAAAACAGAGCTCCTGGAGGAGCAGCTCCAGCAGACATGCCGATGTGGAGGAACACTATTTCACCAAGACTGTGATGTAGTTTCTTTTCTATTCCAATGGTCGGGCGGCTATCATTACTCTCAAACCAACCATCATACTCATCGATGCCCAACCCATCTTCTTCATCTTCTTCCACCCGAAAAGCGCCAGTTCGAAGCCCTCGTCAAAGCACACCCCAAGTCTGGTCCGCTTCAGCTCATTGTTGGTGTTCCACAACTTGAAGGGCCCGGAAAATCGGTCGCAGACATATCTGATGTCTTACTCAATGCACACCGTGTTGGTAAAGAGCGCCAGAAGATCAAACATGGCCAAAATACTCAAACAGGTGATGGACTTATCGCCTTGTTTGCCGAATTCGATTCCAAACACCCCGGCTTTATTATGCGATCAGTTGTTGGCACTGAAACCGTGGTATCTCTTCAAACAAATTTTATGCGCTCCCAACTCGTCAAAAAGAAGCGACTGGACGGGCCTATTAATGGACTAGTCAATGATGCTGCTCACGGATTTTGGGTAGAGCGAACCTCTCTTCTGATGATCAGCTCAATGTACTGCCCTGTGCTTTTTTGCTGGGTTCCCGGCGTCATGTCATATACAAATGGCGCCAGTGCAATACACTTTCAACACCACTTTATTGCAGTTCTTACCAGCATTGCCCACGAAGCCACCGCACAGAATATTCCCATAACCGATGACATTTTTGCAGGGGTATGTTCACGATGATCTATCTCATTTGTGATACATGCATCTCATAATTCATTACTTCTTACAGGTCATGGATTTTAGTGAAGCGGAGCGAGTAGGATTTGTCAAGGCCTTTATTGCATGCAAGCATGACTCAGGGGACCCGAGAACTCGTCAAGAACTTCAAGTTGCAGCTGAACATCTCCTCAAGGGATGTCGCGAGCATTACCGTGCAGGTGTTACACGTGTTAGTCGCATGAATGCTGCTGTTCCTCCCGATATGACAGAGCAATTCAAAAAACGCGCTCTTTCCCTTCTGGACTTGGCCTCGTCTGATGAATTTATTACTCAGGCAGCGCTAATTGTCCGGGACTTTCCAAAACTCCATGACTGGATGAACTGGTGGATGCGACCCACACATGCTCAAATGCTTTTTGAATCTGAAAGAAAGATGGACATCGACTTGTGGAAATCAATTCCGGAGACAACCAATGCGGAGGAGTCGATGCACTGGAAGATTTACAGTGCATGTGGACGAGATCACCGCTTTCTCGAAGGATTGCATAGTTTATATGGTGTAGCCGTCCATTACGAGCGTCAACATGAAGCTGCCAGTAGTGAGTGTTACATATTTAATTCTGATATTGCTATTAATATGCGGCTACTTTCCCAATAGAAGGAGCACTTGTCCGGTATGGCAAAGCTCAACCTTGGCAAGAGATTGCAGAGAAGATTGGACGTACAAAACCCACACGTGCAGATCAACCTGAAAACAAGAAGAGAAAGAAAAATGATGGACGCCCTCCCGATACAATCCAGGAGCTCATAAAACCCAACAAAAGGTCAAAGAAGATCGACGAAAATCAAACAGCTATTGTCATTTTTGGGCCTCAAAGCTATCCTTGGAGCAACAACTCCTGTTGGCTTGATTCATCACTCCAAATGCTTTATATATCTCTCTCAAGCTTCTTCGAGGAACTGTCTCCTCTATTTGCCCTTCTCCCCATGGATTCTGGGCTAAAACAGGTTTACAATCACCTTACAGCCCGGCATTCACTTGATCTAAAGGTCGAAAATATCTCTCAAACACTTGCAAGTCAACGTGAAGAAATACGAGCAATGCTTCAACAGAAAAATATCATTGATGACATGAATTCCTTTGGGCCACTTTACGTATGTTTTGATTTTCTTCTCAACTAAATATACACTGAATAACGACTATAATTTAGGCCTGGTTTACGGATCTCATACATCAACAAGACCCAAAAAGTCTTTATCGCCCACTGGCTATCTTCAACCTCCTCTTTGTCGAGGTTCACAAATGTTCTGGTTGTGAATCAACTGGAGGTCCTCATGTTGAAATCACAAACCCTCCTGCTCAGCGCAGAATATTTCAACTTAATGCCAATGACCACAAGACATTTAAAGGGAGTTTTTCCGACTTCTTTCATGCCCTGATTTCACTCGATAAAAGGGCCATGGACAACTTAGGATGTTGGTGCTGCCGTGACGGAATTTATCTTTGCGATGGATCAAGAACAGACTATCGGAACCTTGTTGCTTCGCTTCCGATGGTTTTTGCAGTTGAAGTATCCAACGAATGTGTCGCAAACCAAGATTTCGATATACCACTTCTGGTGTGGGACTTTCCTGCAACACTATTCCCTGATACCAAGAAGGCTGGAAAAGCCTCTGGGCTTGTCTATGACCTGATGGGATATGGTCTCACCAATGTCAGCGGCAATCACTTTATGGCTCGCTATGCTTCCCTGGACAAAAAGACAGTCTATACCTACGATGGAATGAAGCATCATGGTTTACCTACCCAGGAGCCCAATGCAAAGTTTGCGACACATATGACGGGGAGCAATATCAGAATACCCGATGGATCTGTCATTTATGAAGCCTTCTACGTTCTTCGAGGTGGCCTACAAGCACAGGAATTATTTTATACTCGTCGCACCTCAGCTCTATCGAAAAAATTCCACCTTTCCTTCTCACCCGGCCTTTCGACACTCCCTTCCGTATCCTATAAGGTACCTGGACTTGTTAAAATGGCGCCGAAGGATCGATTCTGGCTCTTCAATCCCCACAAAATCAAGTATACCGAATACCTATCCACTAATGCCCCAAAACAGATTGCTAGAATGGTTACTGCTGAACCAGAATCAGAAGACTCAGAAGAAGTGGCTTCTTGTGTCGATGCCATTCTACTGGCTTCTCCTCACTCATCTGTGACTTCCCTTCCGGACTCGCTCTTCAATCTCAACTGCCGATGTGGCATCAATGGCGATGGAAATATTCTGTATGATTCACAGATCTATGGAGAAGCAATCCAATGTGATGAATGCAAAGATTGGTCGCACATAGCATGTCAACGAGATGGAAGAGCAAGCAACCTTACACGGAAGCAGAAGTTCCAATGCGATAACTGTGACCTGCGTCATCTCATTCCACGGAAGCAGCTGATGCGAAATTCAGCAGTCAAACAAAAACGGTAAGCATTGCTTTAATTAATATTCAATGTCATGATTGACATGAGGACTGATATTTTTATTAGGGACATGGAGCATCAGGAAAATGAAGTTTTTCCTCAGAGAAACTCAGGCTGCTCTAGACATCTCTAAAGACTCTAAAGACTACAAAGACTCAAAGCTTCTCAGGCATCTTTGAAATCTAAGTGACTTGGTAACTATTTTCTCAAAGACGTCTCAAAGCCACTCCACTTGCTTTGAAAGCAAAACCAAAGACATCTGAAAGCAGAACTAAAGCCATCCCAAAGCAAAACCAAAGCAACCCAAAGCAACCTAAAGCACTCTCAAAGCAGGTCCAAAGCAATCCAAAGCACTCTCAAAGCAGGTCCAAAGCAACCTAGAGCAGTTGTAGAGCAGTTAAAGAGCAGTCAAAGATCTTTCAATGCTGCCCAAAGTACTGAGAGGGCTCTTTAGATGCATGCATTTCTGTCTTACTTTATAAACTTTATAACAAACAACTATATTTGAGTTCCTACTACATAAGTACAACCTAGATAGTAAAATACCCTAGTCTACATATGATTCTTGTCATTACCGCTCATCAATACTTCCCATGGCACTATTGCCAGCCTTGTTCGTCACCCCATGCCCCAGGTCATATTGTTGATGAGGCGGCAGGTGCTTATTCAGGTGCTTGGTGATCAAACAAGGGTGAGGCGGTGGCCTCAAGCCCTGATCTCAAGGAAAAAGCAGGTAGATGCTTGGTCTTGTTGTCGATGGCGCAGGCAGTGATGGGCAGGCAGTACGAAATCTGCTCGACAAGGAGGGATGTAGCACCACACCCATTCTTGTCAGGCCAGGTGCCATAGAACACTTCAACGAGGACAGCTTGAGAGGTCTGGATGAGGGGTTATAAAGGGAGAATGGACGGGGGATACGACGCACTTTTCTCAGATCCCAGCTCCTCATTTCTGGATGCATACTGGTCCTTCAGAGTACTGATGAACCAGTGCAGGACAGCCAGTGCATGGTCATGGCCGGGCTTGGCATCTGCGATGGCCACGAAATAGTCAGGCTGCTCGCACCAGTATGCTGCAAAACATCAGGATGAACACGATATGGATGGATGAATGCACGTACCAGGGAACTCGGTGAGAGATGTAGGTGAGAGGATAAAGGGAGGTGCAGTGAGTGAGGAGAAATCATCAGAAAAGGAGGCAATGGATTTGAGGAACGAGGTCCAGCTGCCTCGCTGAGAGGCAGGAACGGCCTGGACAGAGAGTTAGCATGCATGAGATAGGAGAAGAGATGGCAACTTCTCCTGCAGCGGAACCGGCATATGAAATGATGGTGGCAGTGGCGGCAGTTGCTGCTGCTGTTGGCCCTCATCGTATCAAAATGGACAATGACCCTCCTCGCATCAAAACGGTGGTGGTGGTGGCAGCAGTTGTTGCTGTCCCTCCTAGTCATATCAAAATGGCAGCGGCGGCAGCGGTCCTCGTTGTCGTATCAAAACAGCAGGCTGCTGTCCCTCCTTGTCATATTGAAACGACGGTGGCAGTGGCAGCGACGGTTGCGATGATGGTGGCCCTCGTCGTCATGTTAAAATGGCGGTGGCAGCAGTGGCGGTTGCTGCTGCTGTCCCTGCTCGTTGTATCGACGCCTGCCCGCCTTGGCGGCATGGTCATTGTGCTTGCACCTGTGCCAGCATTGTGCTGCGGTGCCATGGTTGCGGCTGCGCTGGTCTTGGGTGCTTCAGCTGTGGTGGTGCCGCTGCTGCTGGCAGAGGTTGGGATGAGGGACGAGGGTTCTGCGATGACATCCTTCTTATCGTATCGAAACGGCGGTGGTGGCGGTGGCGGCCCTCATTGTCATATTGAAACGGCGGTGGGTTCCTCTCCAGCTCGCCTTCATCATATCCACGCAGCAGCGGCTGGTTGGGGAGCGGGGTGCCACGTCGAAAAAGAAGGTAGTATGGGGTGGTGGTGAGCCTGGAGGAAGAGTAGTGGGTGGCAGATGTTGGGACGAGGCGGTCATCGCAGCATCGTCGTTGCAGCAGCAGTGGAGTCATCCGGCTGTCGCCTCATCGTCACCGCGTCTGCCCGCCCCTTTACCGTCACTTGCCTTGCTGCGCCCACCTCACATCGCTGCACCTGGTGTCATGAAGGGGGGTGGATATGTGGCAGCCGTTGTACGATATGCCCAAGGTAGCTGTGGTAGCTGGGGTTGTCAGACTGGAGGCAATCATAATGGGTGTGGGCATGTGGGCGTTGCAGCTGCCAAGAGGCAGGCTGCGGGTCATCTTGCTGAGCTGTGTCGAATGGGGCAGGCGAGGCTGGTGGTGGCAAGTTGACAGTGGTGGGCCGCTGCAGGTGTTCGAACAAACTTGAACATGGTCTGGTAAACCAGAGACAGACGTTCGAGAAGGAGACAATGACATGGTAAACGTCGTCGTCTCCTAGTACAGCCTATGGGTTGGATGGTAAGTAGCAAGTTACAGATGAATAACGGAATGAGTCGTAAGACCCGTTCCATGATGCACCTTGCAGATCTCCCTCTTCAAGGGTCTCCCCTTGTTCTCTCGCCACCCTCTCCACCCATTCTAAGTCTTCTAAATGACCCACATTGAGAGGAGGGGCAGGCGACCAGTCAGCCTTGTCCATTTACGTGGGTGTTGTGCAGTTGTCGTTGATGCCCCCGCGGTGTCGTGGGGTCGTCGATGCAACAGCGGCATCATGCGGTGGCCATCAATGCACCTGGGGCATCGTCGATTCATCATCGAGGGGAGTGGGCAGTGGGTGAAGCGATGGGGGCGCCTACGTGGCTTCTTCAGTGGACATTGCAGTAGTAGGTTGTAGTTCAATATTCAAATGTTCAAGACAAGTTGAAGTTGAAAAGTTCAACATTCACGTGGGTGGTCAGCTGACCGTGGAAAAAGTGGGACATGATGTCTGAAATCTCTTAAGTCCTACCTGACAGCTTGACGTCAGTGCATATGGTATCCCAAAACACTGCAACACTGACCTGTCCTGCTTCTTTACTCCAGAGCACACACCCCACCCACCACTGCCTATCCACACATCCCTGTCTGTCCAAGTCGGGGATGCCTCGACGCTGCTTTGATGCGACCCGATGATGAGCCAATCGCGACCTCGACAGTGAGCGAGACGATGACTCCACAATGCTGCAATGGCCCGTGCATCAACGACTCCACGACAGTGCCTGTCGCTCGTTGAAGGTTGTAGGCTCGCTCTTGAAGGGTATAGGTGGGCATAGAGGGGACTAAGAAACCGAGGGGAGACCCTGGAAGAGGGAGACCCACGAGGTGAGTAGTGGAACAAGTCGTTTATATGACTCGTTCCATGGATTTGTTTCTCCACAGCCCACCACTCACCCCTCCACTTACAGGCCATATGACGAGATGAAGAATGTATTCTTCATCTCCTCATACAACGTCATCATCGCTTGGGTGTGCCAGGCAATGCTCGTGTTCATACTTTCGACTTGCAACCCCACTGGCATCAGCTCGAGCGCCACCGCCTTCTATGCCCAACAGTTCACGCAGGCGATGACGCCACGATGCCGCGGGTGCAACGACAACGGTGCCACAATGGCGGGTGCACCGACAATAATGCTGCAACATCGGGTGCATCGACGATGACACGACGATGCCGCGGGTGCGACAACAACAATGCCACGACGCTGCAACGGCGGGTGCAACGATGATGATGCAGCAATGGCGGGTGCATCGACGACAACGCCACGATGCCGCGGGTATAACACTGCTGCCCGTTTGACCGCTGCGGCTGTGTGAGGAGGGGCGAGGCGGACGGGTTCAGCCCCTCCATGTTCCTGGGTTCAGATCTAGTGCATGTATGCCATTGTCGTCGTCCTTGACCCCTACATCTGGAGAGGCAAGGAAGCACCCAAGCGATCGTGCAGGCGCTGGGCGACGCGTCCCATATACCCATTCCAGCATCTGCGTATTTGGCGCCTGCGATTCAACGTGCCGCACATTGGGGGTTACGGGTGCTGGTGGGGCGTTGGGATGGTGGGGTGATGGGACCCACGAGGTGCGTCACGGAACGAGTCTTATGACTCGTTCCATTATTCATGTCTCCATAACATGCTACTTACCACCCAAGCCACAGGCTATACAAGGAGACAGCGACGTTAGTCACGTCGTTGTCTCCTCGACTGTTGTCTGGTTTACCGGACCACGTTCGAGTTTGCTCAGACACCTGCGACCACCCACCACGGCCAATGGCCACGACCCTCGCCGCTGCTGCCGTGATAAAACAGTGACAAATTGGTGTCTGCTGCTTTCGCGATACGTGGGTCTGACAGCGATGCGACGCCATGACCACCTCACCCCACCTCCACCACAAAACACCCCCACATGTTGATCCGACATCAGGGGGTCTCAAAAGCCAAAACTGAGAGATCTCCAAGCGTCTCAGGTCGGCTGAGCACGAAGTCCACTGTCGCACCATCAACAAAGCTCTGGTGTTGAAATGCGCTTGCCGCTGCCACCGCCGGTTCGATATGACAATGAGGGGCCACTGTCCGATGAGGAAGGCAGCAGCAGCAGCGACCTGCTGCTGTTTTGAGGAGGGGCTGTGGGTTGCCGGTGCATCGATGATGACGACACCGCAGTTGCAGGTGCATCGTCGTCCTTGGCGCCTGCGCTGCCATACTCGAGTGGGCGTGCCTCGGGGGCGTCGATGTTGCCTATGCCAATGAGCATGGTATCGACGACACGACGACAATGATGAGAACCCAGGATTTCGGTTGATGCATGGCACGGGCTATGCCCATCCATCCGGAATGACAATGATGCCACAACACTGCAGCTGCGGGTGCGATAATGATAACACCACGATGCCATGGGGGCAACGACAACGATGCCGCAATGGTGGGTGCAACAACGACAATGCCCCGACGCCGCAACAGTGGGTGCATTGACAACGACACAATGACACTGCGGGTGTGCACTGTGACCGCCCCCATTACAAGGACGATGACTGGCGAGGATGGCTGCTGATGGACTGTGAACAGAACAGCTTGCCATGACCACTGACAGACTGTGACCACAACTGACAGATGGGTGTGGGTGCTGGCAAGCACGATGGATGGACAGTGAGCAAGTGGACTATGAGCCTCATTAGCACGACTGATGGTGACCGACCAGGTGGCAAGGTGGTGGAATAGGGCAGTACCTGCAATGCAAGGTAGGCGAGTGAGCAGTACATCCAAGCATGCGTAGTCAGGAGATGCTGCTGCTAGGCAGTTTTTTATCATAACAGCTTCCTGATTCATAGTGTACATTTTATAATAAATATAAATTCATCAGATGATAGTAGTATTATATATAACTTCTCAATCTCAGGATGTTACAGCCTTACAGGGCGACTCAGAGCAACCCAAGTTACTCTATGATGGCTTATTGTAGCCTAGGAAAATTTAACTTACCTAAGTCAACATGGGATCAAAAGCCTGAGGAGATGAAGAGTCCAAGAGTGCTTTGGGGAACTGTAACTATGTCGAAAGACATCCAGAGACACCCAGAGCAACCCAAAGCAGCCCAGGCTGCTTTGTATTGCTTTGGAAAAGTTGGAATTACCTAAGTTGATCTGGATCAAAAGTCGTTTTCCTGATGAGGAGCGTACAAAGGCAATGAAGCCTTTAAGTGATCGTCTATGGTATGTGAAATCTTGGTTTTATTATTCTCTTGCCTAACTTCTCCGCAGGTCAGGTCGTGGGGCACTAGCGAGACATGGTGATTACTGGTATCCAGTACGTCTCATCATGAGAGAAAATGATGGTTGGATTGTCCGGTGGTGGCGGCATAATCTATTCTTGGATAACACTATTTCTCCGGACGAGATATCACTGGTGGCCTTCCCAGATCTGGTGGACTCATTGTGGGGGGACACTGAAGGCAGAAGACGCATCCGAGTATGTTTCACAGCAATTTAACAATTTTATACTCATGATTTTTCAGTTAGGACAGTGGAAACATGCTCACGAAGTTGAAACATCCGAGGATATTCTATCTGATCCATCATCCATCCCTTACTCAAACAGGACGTTCAATAGAAATTCCCACTACCCATGTGACACCTTGCATGACTAAGGTGCCATCACTGATGGCATAGCCTCACGAGCTCGTGGCGGCTATTTTTACCCATTGGCAATGGACGAGCTCGTGCTAATTAAGGGATGGGCAAGCTTGAGGGAGATCAATGGATGAGCCCGCCATCAGGGCCGATGGCCGAGCTTGTGACCATTGGATGCATGGATGAGCTCTCGTTCCATTGATGGACGAGCTCGTCAAATTGGTGTTTTTGGGCCGGGGGGGGGGGAATTTTGTTTATATATTATATAGATTCTGCCTCTTCTTGCTCAGTAATATATTTAATTGCTATGCCGGAGCGATTTTACATCAGAATTTGCAGTGGGACTGCAAATCCAGGGTACCCCTGGGTATTCATCAGGGAAACCCTCATGGCGGCCTCAAGGCAGTATATAATGTGCATATTTGAATTTCAACGTTGTCCAAAATCATGGCAAGGAATATGTCCACGTCGCTTCTGGGAGAGTATCTGCAACGGGCTCTCCGAGTGGAGGTCGATAACAGACATACAATCACCCAACCGGAACACATATCCCCGGAATTGCTACACGACTGCCACCACCTAATGCAGAAGGTCCTATCGGCATTCCGACACAAAAGTAAGTTTCAAAGGATCAGTTGTCAGCTTTTCTCTAACCTTTATATGACAGTTCAGCTCCCCTGGTCAATCCGGGAGTATAGCCGCCGGCTGACTGCATGTCAGAACGTCAGAAGTGCCAAGTTGGAGGCGGATCTCATGAAGGATTTTCGGCCTCTTACCTCCGGCGCACTCCAGCTCATCAAAACGCCATGTATTGTTGTCGATTCAGAAGACAATATTGTATTGTGGTACCTACCGGACGCTCTGACAATTCGAAGACATGTAAGTAATCACTTGTTTTCCACATTTCATGACTGAATTTGATATCAAGAATGTGTTCATGGGACAACTAGTCCCGTTAAACCAGCGCTTGTGCCAGACCACCAGGCAAAATACTGATGCAGGCCAATCTTCCCGGAAGTCAGGGTTTTATTATCCAAAGCATTCCCGGATCGCCACTGGAGAACTTTCAATGTCACCGTGCTGGAATGCGGTCGGACACCAGACATTTAGTTCATCCCCCATCCTGAAGGAGCCAACCGGTCTTCAATTCCTCCAGGATGCAAACGAGAGCTTGGCACTGCTCGGAGCCGCGTTATGGCTCCTGCATCCAAGGCTAGCCCGCCGGGCATGTGAAGTAATGGAGCGGATTCGGCAGGGAGGCCTTCAGGAATCATCACTCACCGGGATGGAAGAATCCCGGCGTTTTTGGCCAACTCCCTTCACCGCTATGGCCGTTATCTCAAACAAAGAGTCTCCGGAGCATCGCGATTGGAGGGGAATGCCGGAGTTCTACGACCTTTTGACCACTATGGGGTGGTACACCGATCTCGACTTCGACGTTCTGGCACTCGGGTTCCGGTTCCAGTACGATCCGGGAACGATGATAGCGCTGTGTGGAAAGGCTCTCCCACATAAGGTTGACCGGGTGAAGGGGGAAAGAGTGTGTTTTGCGCAGTACTTTCATGCAAGCCCAATGGAGCATCATGCCAGAAACGATAGCCTCCAGGAGCAAGGGTACAGGCAGTGGATGACACAGGGAGCATTCCGGGAAATCATAGAGCATGGGGATCAATTTGATATAGTTAACCGGGGGCCAAACATTAGACGATAGTGAGAGGAATATGGAATGTAATGACTACTCTACAATTTCTACCTCTGAACTGGATTCTTCTGCTGTTTCAGACACACCAGGAACCGGCTGCTTTGAAGCAAATGTCTCTTGATCATTCTCCGAGGACTCATCCGAGTCGACATCTTCAAACATGGCATCAGTCAGCTTCCTAACCATCACCTGTCGTTCAACACGTTCCGCCTCGATGAGAGCCGTTTGAACCGCCTCACGCTCGTCTATAAGCTGATTATAGCGCGCTGTCTCTTGCTCGATGGCGGCCCGGAGGATCTCGCGGTACTTCTCATAAGCACTCTTGAGGCTGAGAAGTCCCTCATCTGAGAGGGAGGCCGGTGTAAAGGCTGTTGTCATTTCAGCCTTTCCGGTCTCATTAGTTAGTAGATAGAATGGCAATGAGTAAAGTATACATACCATGAGATTCTGGCGGCTCCATGTTGTCAAGAGATCGTGCATTTTAGGTACTTCCGGCCGGAGCGGTATTTGAGTATACCAATGGTCGCCAAGTCCATCGATGGGCGAGTCCGGTACGTCGGAATCATTGTCGGAGTAACGCTTGGAGAGGTGGGGGTGGCCTCGCATGCATCGTCTGAGGTATTGGGGGACCTCCAACACTCGGGAACCACTTGTGAGACAGCCCAGGACTGTGATAGCATTGGTCTATCTTGAAATTAAGCCAGGCCTGCATCCGCTGGTTGCCACTTACCAGTTCCCGAAACATGTTCTCAGTAAACCACGTGTAAATGTCAGGATCCTGAGTGGCCACGTTCCGGCCAAAAAACAGCGATGCCATTACGCGAAGTCGGCTTGAGAGATAATTGAGATAAGCCTGAGAATCCGCCATGGACATTTGCAGCAATTGAGCTGCAACTTGCATGAAATCATCGTTGTCGAAGGCGGACATGGTTGCTTTGTGGAGTGTCACGAGCACAGGGCTCTGGAAGGTCCGGCCGGGGTCACACCAGATGAGTCACGCTCCGGCGGCGTCATGAGGGCAGTGCGCAGTTGCATGCCAGCTGGTGCAATATCTGCTGGAGATCAGCATGAGAGATGTGAAGGTCGCACTTCCAGTAGGATGCAAAGCCGCTGAGTAACACCATCGCAGCAGCAGTACTTCCGGCGGGGTTCGCCTTCACCTATTGTCAGGAAGTTACTATCGCTTGCACAACCATTGGGATCGTTTTCTTTTTCGCAAGCCATCTGGAGTAACAAACGTGATTTAATCAATGTTTTACAATTGTCTGATGCATTCACAGGTGCTCGAGCAGTTGAATGCCGGTGGGTGTGCAATGCCCGCCGGAGAGCAGCATGAGCATCATGTAATGTTACATTCTGTCCCGTTCAGGATGCAATGTCGCCGGGATGGGAGTGCCGCCGGCATTCCATGGCGGAAGAAGCAATTCCGCCGGCGTCCTATTTGTGGCAGTGTCGCAATGTGGCAGCATGGAATGCCGGTGGGACAGTATGATGTCAGGTTCTGTCTTGCCATTCCAGCAGGGGTGCACTGCGGCTGGGAATTACCAGGCTGGCAGTAGGAAGTCCGGAAGTGTCGCAATTCCGCGAGGCTCGCCATGCCGGCTGCAGCAAGTCTGGCAATCACATTGGCGGGATGGTCACAACGCGGGCACAAAAATGAGTTTTGCTCCAGAGTTATTAGTGGTGTGTGCAGTCCATGCCGGTCATGTGCAATGCCTGCACCTCCTGGCAGCACATGCCATGTCGGCGGATGTTGCTATTCCGGCAGGGATCACATGTCCGGCAGGGTTGCAATGCCGGTGGCAGCCATCCAGGCAGCTAAACGAGGATGCTATCAAGATGGTAGGTGCCCTGCTGCTCCAGGGCCAGTAAACTATATTAAATGTAATTACCCTACATCCTGTCCTCCATAGACGGAGGCACAGTGTAACGTATGAGGCAGGAATTAAAAGCTGTCTGAGCATGCTCCGCGAGCTCGGTCCACAACGCCACTTGTTTTCTTGCATATGCTTGATGCCCTGTCTTGTGAGACATCGCCTCCCGTGTCTTCCATCCATTGGCACGGTTGTGGAAGAAGAACGTTGTCCACTTCATTTCAGATGGAATGAGAATGGATTCTTCCTCCCAGCGAAGCATTTTAGCACGTGCACGCATCCAATTGACACGGTATACTGCTTGCGACAGTTAGAAGCCAGAATTGTAAAATGTATAGGGGGACATACATTCGTCCATGTACTCAGAAGAATCGGAGTCGCTGCCAACTTGCAACATCCAAAACCAAGGCAAGGAATATGTTCCGGCTCCCCGTGCATTCGGCTCATATATCGATTTCAAGGCAACCAATTGCTCCGGGAGTAACTTTTGGTACCGAGCGGCTATGTCTTCTGAACATCCCAATGCAAGAATGGTGTTCCGGGCCTGATTGTACACTCTGACGAACTGCCGGACTTCGTCATCTGCTGCTTTAACTGCACTATATGCCCGCGTCTTCATTTGCTTGTTGATGGCCAGTGCAATGTTGTTCCGGAACAGAAAAGACTTGTGACCGATTTCCCGGCGAACACCTTCAAGGGCATTTTCTGCCTGTGCAATGCGCAGCTTGAGCTCGACTTTCGCAGCAGTCTTCAATTGGCGAGGGAGCTCTCCTGGACATGTTGACGGAAGGAAGATTTCCATCTTTTCGACTTCTCCACGTGGAACTGTAGCCAGGTATGCCTCATCCTCATCGTCTCCGAGAACATCATCTCCATACGGGATTTCTCGAAGGTCAACACCATCCAGTGCCACAGCGGGGAATAGCTGCTGGAAGGAGTCTTGAAATTCATCAGCCTTTCTCCGCAGTGCCTGACGTTTCCGGTTAATTTGGAGTCGTTGGTCCCCTGAAGGCTTTTTGCCTTGCCGGCGAATGAATGATACCAGTTGAGCCCTATATATTATCAGTGTTGGAGTCAGAGTTAGCTCGGGGATGCTCAACTGTGCTTCCTGAATCTTCATTCCAGCTACAAGCCAAGTGGTGACACCGACTCCGGAGTCTGCCTCTTGCTCTGCTTGCATCAGATTTGCCTGAATCTCGGTCTGTGGAATGACTGCGACTTTGTCAGGAATTTATTACTTGTAAGGTAACTCAAACTCACCTTTGATGCCTTTGACATTGTAAATGTCCATCGCTTCCACATTGCCTTCCTCCCGGAGGCGTTCAGCTGTCTGGACAGACACTGTCCATAACTCAGTTTGCTCCGGAGTAGCACTTTGGCTGAGGAGCTCAAAATCAGAGCAAGCGTCAATTGCAGAAGAGCAGACATTTTTCCATTTCTTGCACAAGGTTGGAACTGGGAGATTGTCCGATGAGCAATTATCTAGACTCCTCGGAATGAAACACACCCATATCAATCATTTTCTTGAAGTTGTTATCGCCCATATGAGCATCCACATTTTCAGTTCGATGAGCCAAAGTCATGGTCCGGGCGATAGTGCTGATCCCATTCAGAATGGAGAACAGACGTTCAAGTACTTCTCCATCACTCTGCCCTGCCCCCGGGATAAAGCGTGGGGCGTATCGCCCATAGCAAACATCTTGATGACCATGAACATGAAACATTCCGATTCCGGCAACGAGGTTCAGTCCCGGGCGGAAATGGAGATATCTGCCCGCCTCCACACGCTTGCGGAGGTTCTTAGAATACTGACAGTTGATGTCGTAGACGACGATTATTTTTGGCGCTTTGTCCGTCCGCGTATTGTTGAAAGCCTGCACCAGTCCGTAATCCACGTTCATCTGACGTTCACCTACTTGGAAGTCCACGATGGATCCGGGACAATAACATCCATGCCGGAGGCAAGCAAATGCACCAATTCCGGTCACATCGCAGCCTTTGTGCGGCTTAGCGCGATCCAGCACAGCTCTGTGTTCATTACATGTGCACGGCTGTTCAAACTCTATGGTCAATATATGCACAAGGTGGAATCGTCGAACTGACCTCCCGGATTTCTGTAGTGCACCGGAGATGGTCAAAGTAGGGTGCCCGGTGGGTCATAAACCCTTCGCCATCCTTGATCCAAACGTCATCAGTTGTCCGCAATTGCTGTTGGTGAGCTGCCACAAAGTTTCCATCCACAACGAAGCTCCGGAAATACTTCCACTGGTACTCATTGTCCTCCCAGTTATCTGGGAGATTTACTCCGGCTGAGGGCATGTCGGGCAAAAAAGGGCAAGGTCTGTATCCCCCGGGATCGCATCAGTGTGTCCAAAGCCAAACCATTTCACTCCTTTAAGTTTCTCCACTGTCTCTCGCCCTGGCTAGCTCCGCTTCCGATCCTGCATTTAGTCACATAATTAACCCTTCCGACCATGGAGACTTGATGAATTACTTACCGGGACAGATGTAGGGAAGATACTATTGGTCATCCGGCGGAGCTTGGAATAGTAATGGTGACAAGAAGTCTGACATTCCAAGTTTTCGAGCCTATAATCGTCCAGAACCTGAAAGGTGAAAACGGTTTCAATTTGCTTATATGTCGAGGGATAGAATCCCATTTGTAGATATTGAGTGATCGGATCCGGAGCGGATGGACATGAACAAAGGGAAATTGGCAGATGGTGGACACCATTGGTATGCACAACCACAACTATGGGGCACCGTGAAGATCTCGGTTAGG